>JASVEL010009520.1:0-240192 GCA_032618575.1 Nicotiana noctiflora | reverse complement strand
TGAAATCTAATCGTTAAGGACGAACTTACCTCATGGAAGAAGGGTTATGCCCTCCTTGAGGAGAATTTTGATGCGGAGGTGAGCTGGGCTTTCCTGAATTCTCGTCGGGATACCTTAATAGAGGCTAGCCAAGAGGGTTTCAACTTGAAGTTTGAGTTAGCCAAGGTTTTGAGCACTATTGAGATGGCCCAACAATCTTCTTCTCCTTCTGATGACTTGACCGTGGATGATGATCCTCCCAATGAGGGAGATGCTCCTGCCGCAACTCTGGCTACAATAATCGAGGCTGTCGTGCCTTCTTTCCCTCCTAGTGGTTCAACTGTTTCTGCTTCCTTAGCGTCTGTAAATCCTGCAAATGAGGAGGTTAACTTAACAGCGTCGGAGAGGTCTACTTCCTTAGGAGCGAGTTCAGATTTCCAATTTTTGAATCAGTCCCCAGTTTATGGGATATTTGTATAATCTTCTTATTTTGTAAGGACTATTTGTTTGAACCCTTCGTATTTTAGAGATTAATTAATACCTCTTTATATTTTATTCTTGCCTATTTTCGTACTTAGGACTTATGGAATAATTTTGGATTTTTATCCTTTTGAAAATGCTTTATTGATTCACGCGTGGACTTGTCAACACGAGGATTATAAAAGAGGGCCCTTTTATATATTGGCACTTAATGAAGAAGACATCTCAACCTCATAAATGGTGCTATACGATGAAAGAAATAGGAAGCACATGTTTGTGTAAAGTAATTTGGACAAGTTTTTATTCATTAACTTGAGCAAATTTTGAATAATACATGTGTTGTAGTACATCTATGACTTTCTCGCAACTGTTTTTCGTGCAACAGATTTTTAAATAAAAAATACACAAGGTTTTTCCTTTACAACCTATTTTAGCACGCAGCCATAGTCCTATCTTTATGTATTTAGAAAGGACTTTAGAAAGTGTCTACAACATTGAAAAATGTTTTTTGCAGAGTAAAACATAGCTATTTGCATCTTTTAGCTATCCTTTGAACTCCCGTATCTCTTTCGTGGTCCTACGTCCACTTTTTTGCATGAAGCTATCTTTTGCACGGGTTTTTGAATTCCCGTATCTTTTTATGATCCCGCGTGTACTTTCTTGCACGAAGCTATCCTTACTGTGCAGTCCCCAAGTGTGAAGGCGTTGTAGGGATGAGGCCTTGAGCATTTTGGTTGTTACTCGTAAGCTGACCCTTTCCCTGAAACAAAACATACATGGGACTCGAAAATATGGCTTTTAGATGTAGACTTCCTACCCGTATGCATTTCCATCAGATCTGTGTAACCTTAGGCTTAGAATTTATGAGTATTCTTTTTTTGCCATGCGGGTTGTATCTCATCATTTGGTACGGGTTAGGATTTGTGCCTAGCATCTAAAACCGTTAGTAAAATCACGACAAACGATAGGCATTATAGTTTTCAGTAAAGGCTAGCAACTTTCTACAGAAACTCTAGTGTAAGACTTGAAAGGCCTTTCACGTGTCAGTTGAAGAGTTCTGCACAAATTGGCTATATATTTCTTGAGATATACTATAATTGAATATATCTACCTTAGAATATACCTTCTAGTGATGACTGAGGCAAAAATCATATACGACATTTTTTATTTCTTAGGTGTTGCATGAACCTGTGCTTTCATTCCATAAGCTGATTTATTTCAAGGATCACAATTATGAATATCATGCTTAAAAATCAAAATGTCACGTATGTAAGAAATTGACAGGTTGGTCTTAGAGGGTGTTTACCGTAGCCTTTACTAAAAGGACATCACGTACCTTCCAAGTTGACTTACCTCCTGAGTTTTAACTTCTCTATTTGGCGCTACGAGGTGCATATTGTTCCCCATAAACTTGACGAATTCCCCATGGTGTTTGGAACTTTATGATTTGATGCAAGGTCAATGGAACAACACCCATCCCGTGGATCCATGGTCTTCCCATGATTATATTGTATGTCATCTCCAGATCTACTACCTGAAATTTGGTATCTTTTTCTATACCTTCTATAAAAGTTACTAAATTTACCTCTCCTTTAGTTACTATGCTGGAGTTATTGAATCCTGATAAAGTATTCGCCTTTGGGATCATCTTGCCCTCCATTTGCATCTCCCTTAACACCCTTAGTAGGATGATGTTTGCTGAACCTCCTGGATCAATCAAGACTCTTTCTATTTTAATATCATGTATGAGTAAAGATATTACCAGTGCGTCGTTGTGAGGGGAGATGACTCCTTCCATGTCTGCATCGTCGTAAGCAATAATTTCTCCTTCCCTCGGCCGGCGTTCGCGTTTCTCGGGCATAGTTGAGAGTTTGAAGACTTTGTTGGAAGATGGATATGTCACCTCATATATACCTTCTCCTCCGTTTATAACATTCACAGTTCTCTTAGGTGACGAGGGTTTCGGCGGTTCTTGTCTATTTTTCATGTAAGACTGTTCTGCTTTCTCACAAAATAATTCAGTGAGATAACCCTGCTTTAATAGATGGTCTACTTCACTTTGTAGATCCCGACATTCCGACGTCTTATGACCATGATCATTATGAAATTCACACCAATGGTCTGGATTACGTTTATTTGGATTTGAACGCATCTCTTTCGGCCACCATACTTTATCTCCCATGCCTCATAAAATAGCTACGAGCTCTAAGGTGGTAATGTTGAAATTATATCCACCGAACTTTGCTTTTGAACTCGTGTCATCATCATATGGGTTCTGCCTGTTTCTATCATTTCTAAATCTAGAAGAGGAACCTGAGTCTCTACCCCTTGATTTTTGATCATATCGCTGACTTTCTTGTTTCGTTCTTGAATCTCTTCATGCAGGGCCCAGATATGGATCGTACCTGCTCCTACTTGTTCTTTTTCGGTTTTGGACCTCCGGGACCGGCTCCTTTCATCATGGGAATGCACAATATCTTCTTCAATTCTGAGCTTTGTATTGTACCTGAACGTATTTACTTTCTTAAAAGTAGTATTTTTTAGGTGTACAACATTCCAATGTGAAGGAAGAATTTCACCGTCCATGGTTTCTAACTCATACGCTCTTTTGCCTGCCACGCTACGGATTTTGTACGGTCCTTCCCATATTGGACTTAACTTTCACGAATTAGCAGCCTTCGTGGATTGAAACACCTTTTTGAGCACGAAGTCCCCAGTTTTAAAGAACCTAAGACGTGCTTTTCGATTATAGTACCATTCAATCATTTGTTTTTGGGCTGCCATCCTTATCAATGCTGCCTCCCTTCTTCCTTCTACCAGATCCAAGTTAACTCGTAACTCCTTATTGTTTGCATCTTCCCTTGCTTGATCGTACCTTATACTTGGTTCCCCTATTTCATCGGGAATCGAGGCTTCTGCGCCATAAACCATGGAGAATGGGGTTTCGCCCGTACTTGTATATGTAGTTGTCCGATAAGCCCACAATACAGCTGGAAGGACTTCAGGCCAATTACCTTTTGAATCTTGAAACCTCTTTTTCAAATTATTGATGATTATCTTGTTCGTGGATTCTGCTTGCCCATTACCGACTGGATGATATGGAGTCGATGTTATTCTCTTGATTTGCCAGCTTTGAAAGAACTCTGTAATTTGTGCTCCTATGAATTGCGGACCGTTGTCGCACACGATTTCCTTTGGAACCCCAAAGCGGCATATTATATTTCTCCATATAAAGTCTTTGACTTCTTTCTCTCGTACCTGTTTGAATGCTCCTGCTTCTACCCATTTGGTGAAATAGTCAGTAAGCACGAGTAGAAATTTTACCTAACCTTTTGCTTGTGGTAGTGGACCCACAATATCCATCCCCCACTTCATGAAGGGCCATGGGGCTATGACTAGATGTAACAGCTCAGCTGGCCTATGCATGTTGTTCGCGTACCTTTGGCATTTATGACATTTAGATATGAAGTCGTTTGCTTCTTCTTCCATTTTGGGCCAATAGTGCCTGGCTTGTATCAATGTTTTTACCAACGATCGGCCTCCCGCATAATTTCCACAGTGCCCTTCATGTATTTCCCTCATTACATACTCCGTTTGCGAGGGACCGAGACACCTTGCTAGAGGACCTCCGAACATCTTTCGATAAAGATTTTCTTGGTGTAAACAATAACAGACAACTTTCTTTCGTAATGCATGAGCCTTTGTTTTATCATTAGGTACTGTTCCATACTGCAAAAAAGCAATGATTTCATTTCTCCAATCCCATGTCAGATGATTAAAATTTACCTCGTTCTTATCAGGCTCGAGAATGGAATGAAATAAATGTATAATTGAAGTGTTTGCGTCGTTTGCTATATCTGCCACAGATGCAAGATTGGATAAAACATCAGCTTCTGCATTCTCATCCCTTGGAATCTGTGTTATCTTCCAAGTCTCGAATTGTCTCACAAATTCTCGCACATTCTCAAGATATTCCTGCATTCTGGTTTCTCTGGCTACAAAAGTCCCCAGAACTTGATTTACTACTAGTTGCGAATCACTTTTGATTATGACTTGCTTGATGCCGAGTTCGAGCGCCAACTCCAAACCTGTAATCACAACTTCATACTCTGCTTCATTGTTAGTGATAGAAGGACATTTTATAGCTTGTCTAATTGTTTCTCCTGTTTGTGAAATTAAAACAATTCCTAAACCTGTCCATTTTATTTTAGATGAGCCATCAGCAAATAAAGTCCAAATCCCTGGGTTTGCACCGTTAAAAACCTGTAATTCTTTTTCTGCCTCTAGGTACATCCCCTGACTAAAATCATCTACGAAATATGCGAGTACTTGGGATTTGATAGCAGTTCTAGGTTGGTAAATTATTTCATATTCACTTAATTCTATAGCCCATTTTGCTAATCTACCTGGCAATTCATGTTTATGCAAAATGTTTCTTAGGGGAAAAACCGTAACTACAATGATAGGGTGACATTGGAAATAAGGTCTTAGCTTCCTAGATGCCATAATTAGTGCTAATGCTAGCTTTTCCAACTGTGGATACCTGGTTTCCGCATCTAATAAAGTTTTACTTACGTAATAAATAGGAGATTGCTTACGTTGGTCTTCACGAACTAGAACAGTACTTACCGCTACTTTTGAGACTGCCAGATATATAAGCAACTTCTCACCTTCTCTTGGTTTTGCCAATAGGGGCGGATTTGACAGATAAGTTTTCAAATCCTTAAGAGCTTGTTGACAATCTTCATTCCACTCGAAATGATCTTGTTTCTTCTGTGCCGAGAAGAATTTAAAGCATTTTTCAGAGGATTTAGAAATAAATCTCCCTAGAGCTGCGATTCTTCCAGTCAACCTTTGAACCTCCTTTTTATTTGTAAGGATATCGGGTATTTCTTCGATTTCTTTAATCTGTGAAGTGTTCACCTCAATGCTACGGTTAGAAACAAGAAAACCCAAAAATTTACCCGAGGCTACTCCAAATGCACATTTCTCTGGGTTAAGTTTCATATTGTACTTACGCAAAATTTCAAACGTGGCAGATAAATGAGAGATGTGATCATCAGAGTGTTGAGTTTTAAAAAGCATATCGTCTATATATACTTCCATGGTTTTCCCTAAATGTTCTTGAAACATTTTGGTGACTAACCTTTGATAGGTTGCACCAGCATTTTTAAGACCAAAAGGCATTACTTCATAGCAGTAAGTCCCCCGGTCAGTGACGAAGGAAGTCTTTTCCTCATCGTCGGGGTACATTTTAATTTGATTGTACCCCGAATATGCATCTAAAAAACTTAGAAGTTCGTGACCTACCGTGGCGTCTATCATTTGATCTATATGAGGTAAGGGAAAAGAATCTTTTGGACAAGCCTTATTGAGATCCGTATAATCTACACAACCTCGCCACTTACCATTTTTCTTAGGTACGACCACCGTATTGGCTAACCAATCAGGATACTTTACCTCGCGAATTGACCCAATTTGTAATAATTTTTGGACTTCATCTTGAATTACTTGATTCTTGAAGGATCCTTGATTTCTTTTATTCTGTTTGATTGGAATGTAGGTTTGATCCACGTTGAGTTTATGAGTCATTACTTCCGGTGGTATACCTGTCATATCAGCATGGGACCAAGCAAAACAGTCCCCGTTAGTTTTCAAAAATTCAATTAACGTACCTCGCATATCAGACCTTAGGTTGACCCCTACATAAACTTTTCTCTCGGGCCATTGTTCAGATAAGACCAATGTTTCGAGCTCTTCAATTGTTGTTTTGATATTTTCATTTACCACGGGTTCCTGAATAACATCGGGCCTCCTTTTATAGCTGACTCTAGATGGAGGAATAAAACGTAAGTTTTAATGATCAATAAATGGCATTAAATAGGTCGTTACACAATCATTTTCAATAAATGCTGATCCTTTAACGTATAGAATGTTTAATGATTGAATTTAGACTTCTTTCTGCCTTCAGATCCATGCTTTAAATGCTTTTTGACCCGTTGCTTCTGGGTGTTTTGAAAAGATACGGTGCTCGTATCTACTTCCTTTGTCTTCTGAAATCCTTTGTCTTCTGAAATCACGTTCTAGCCCGCTCCAAATAGGCACGGGTTTCGCAGTCGTATTGCGTCCCGTATCTATTTTATTCTTTTGTGTCTTTTGTTCACCTTCCTTCAGAATACTAACCTTGCGCATATTCCACGTGTCTTGCCACGTCATAAAACATTTTTCCCAATACATCGACATTAGTTCCAATCTTCTTCTCTAAAACCATGCATTCAATAACATTGTGTCCCAGTTTTCTACAATATTTTCAATAACATCAATCTTTTGTTGTAAGATAGGGTTGTCTGTTTTGTGTTTTACCTTTTCCTCCTTAATATTTTGTGTTTTTGTATTCAGAGTATGTTCACTCTCTTCTGGTTTTTGATTCTTCATAGTATTTGTCTCCTCTTTCTCTAGTTTTTTGTTGTGGTCTTCTTCTTTACAAGCTGATTTGTTCTTAGTTTGTTGCTCCTTGCTTTTGTTTTGAACCTCTTCGATATTAGTGGAAATCTTCTTCTCCAAAGTCATGCATTCAATAATATTGTGTCCCGGTTTTCTACAATGTTTACAATACTTAGGTATGCCCTCACATTCCAATTTCTAAGTGTAACCATCTAGTTGTAAGTCCTCATATTCTTGGCCTATGAGTACACTTTCCGGCATAGGCTTAAAGAGATTAACCTCCACCCTAATCTTGGCCATACTTGGTTTAGTTCTTCTGAAGGTAGCCGCATCTAGAACCAAAAGGGTTCCACCTGAGTTGAGAATTCATTTAATATAGTACCATGTGTGCATATGGAAAGGCAGTCCCGGCAGCAATACCTACGTTGAGGTAACATGGATATCTTCCTCAGGTATAAAACTGGGAACCATTTTTACAGCCATATTTGCCGACCATCATTTTAGTTACTCTTTTAAACCATATTGTTTGCTAATCTTCATCGTTGAATAGATCGATGAAGATATTGTAATTGTCATAAACACCAATTCTGGTAGATCCTTTCAGAGTAATCAGCTCCTTAAGCCTTGACCTAATTTTATCAATTTAGGGGCGGGGTTTAAGAAATCAACCAACAATCATATACTTACATTCTTTTGATATTATGTCATAATAGTCTTTAGCCTTGAATATCACCATTGGCATTCCATTGTAAGTTGTATGCTTTGCAATAACTTGCTCCCTTTCCTAGCGAATTGGGTTCGAATTGGAAGAAGACAGAGTTGTGACCGATATCGCATAGGAGATTTTCTTTTGAATTCCTTCGGTGGGTAGTTTCGCTCTCTCAAGAGGGATGTTTCGCTTCTCCTTACTCACCGGCAGGGGCGGAGGTAAGCGGGCGCAAGGGTGTTCACCCGAATACCATTCGCCGAAAAATTACACTGTATATATAAGGTAGAATTTATTTTTTATCTCTATATATTAAGTTTTGAACACCCTTGACACAGGGCAAATGTTTGGCTCAGTGGTCAAGGGTGTTCAAAATGTGCATAAAATCACAGGTTCGATACCCGTGAGCTGCAATCCAATTTGTTTTGAACACCCTTAATATATATCCTGCCTCCGCCACTGCTCGCCGAAAGTAGGCCTCCTGGCGGCTCCATCTAGTGGAGCATGGAGATACGATCTGGATAATATAGTCGTTGAGTTAGCCGTTAGAGAGAGTGTTATTCTTAGAGAGAGAATTTTTAAAAACTGTATAACTGATATATAATTTATATATATCGGCTAGAAAAAGTAAATAATGAATCTCGGCCGGTTATTTATGCAAAAGATTCCAAAAATGAGGTTACATGTATTCTATTTTATCCATTAATGAGAGAAGTTTCGACAAATCTAGAGAATACAGGTTATACTCCGTAATAATATAGTGTCGATTTGATGTTGTGGCCATGGCCTACAAGTTACGGGCAAAGCCAAGTGTAGAATTAATTAGTAAGAAAAATTAATGTCTAATATGTAATCTTTAAGTTCTTTTATTTGGTTAGTATTGGTAAGTATTAGGAAGTTATAAAATAATTAGGTTATATATTTTAACGACTTTAGCCTATTGGCAACCTCAAATCTCAACCACTTGATAAAAAAATCTTTCAAAACCCAAAGAAATCCAATGTTAGATCGAGCTAATATTAGATAGTCATAAATATTGGCCAACTACTAAAAGTTACTTGTTGCCAACTTAATTGCTATGAACAAGTTGTAAATTGTAAATAAATTAAGAAATTAGTATAGTACAACGACTTGGAGCTTAAAATATATTCTTTTTATTGTTGGTGAAAATTCTGAGTCAGCGGAATTTGCTAAGGGCGTGACTAAGGGTGTGTTTGATACAGAGAAAATACATTTTGAAAATATGTTTTTCAATTTTTTCATGTTCGGTTGGTCATAATGGGACATCTCCAACCTTGCCCTCATCTCCAACCTTGCCCCCATCCCTCATAATGGGGGCAATTTTGAGGGAAATTATCTTCCAACCCTCCCCCATTTTTGCCCCCAAAATGGGGGATGAATAGTGTTCGCTCAAATATGGGGGTATACTATTCATTTCTTCCATTACTATTCACCATTATTATATTATTATTGTATTATATAAGTTTTTAATTGATCTCTTTGTATACACTTAATGATATTTATGTAATATTTTATAATATTAATATTATATCTTAACTTTGATGTATAATTTTCACTCATTTATTATTTTTATGTAAATTTATATGTATTTAAGTAATCTTGTATCGCAATGATTTCACTTTTATTTGAATTATTAGTTAATCTATAATAATTGCTTACAAATTATATTATTTAAAATTTTATGAATTTTTTTTAATGGAAATTATAATTTAATAAAATAAAAGATGAAATTTATTTAATGGAAATTAAAAAATGAAATTAAAATGAAAGATAATAATATAATATAGAAGAGAGAGAAGAATATAAGAAAGTTTTGGGGGGAAAAATGGAGGAATGGTTAGAGTAAGCTGTCCCCAAAATGGGACAAGGTTGGAGATGGCTTAAAAAATACTCCATCCGTTTCAATTTATGTGAACATATTTCCGTTTTAGTCCGTGCCAAAAAGAATGACCACTTTCCTTATTTGAAAACAATTTACCTTTACGCAATGATTTATAGCCACACAAAATAAAGGTGTCTCATTTTACACCACAGAATAAAAAATCTTCTCTCTTTTCTTAAACTCCGTGCCCAGTAAAATGGGTTTACATCAATTAAAACGGAAAGAAAAATAGCTTTCCCAGTTGGACCAGGGAAAACAAGTTTCATAAGTAGCATTTCACTCACTCCAACCACCATTCTACCCCCCACCCCGCCCCATGCTAACCCCCCTCGACCTCCCACCGGCCCCACCCCCACCTCGACACTCAGCCCACTCAACCTTCTCCCCCAAAGTGTCATGCCTAGATTTATATACAAATGCTCTTGAGACAATATGTTCTGCTTATATTTAATTCTAAATACTTAAAAATAAGTAACAAAATCACTTAATTTTTAAGAAAAGATTTTTCTATCATACCAAATACACCTTAAGTTCCTTCATCAAGATTACTAAACTTATTTTTCAGAAGGTCTTAGTCAACCAAATTAAGGGCAATCAAATTTCGTTGGAATACATAGTTAGAAGCAACACCACTTGCTTTCTTGAAATTGACGTGCAAATAAATGAATTGAGCAACAAAGTCGGGGTGTAATTAATACTACAATAGCAACTTAGTAATTATTTACATGTGCAAGTTGGTGTATGGCAAGTTGGAAACAACTACTTTTTAGTGTTTAACTAATAGCACTTCTTGACCACATACTTCAACCTAAGAATATTTCATTGATAGGCTTTTGCAAGTAGAGACAATAGAATTTAAATTTGTTGGGTTCGATTTTTAAAATCTTTTAATACTGAACTTATTATATTTTTAAGATTAAAAAAATGAATGCCTGGTATACGAGCTATGTTGCGTTCATGTAGGGTTTTGAGGAAGGATCGCCAAAAGGCATAATCTAAATAACTTATTTGATTAAAAGCATTAGTGACTACTTATACAGCTCGAATTACAGAGACAACTTTTAATATTATGGATTCTGATTTATGTGTATATATATCCATTATCTTTGATTAATTCGGATGAACCCACTGCGTGAGAAATGTAGCGCCATTATCTTCGAGATGTGACTGCTTACACGGCTCGAACTCGTGACTTATGGGTTCACACAGAGACAATTTTTAAGATTGTGGGTTCTATTGAAATATATAAAGAAATTTTAATAATTTTTTCTACATACACACATACATACAAATATATATATATATATATAAATATATATATATATATATATATATATATATATATATATATATATATATATATATATATATATATATATATATATATATATATATATGCATATATATGTGTGTGTTGCCACTATCTTTGATTAGGATGAATCCGCTGCCTAATAAATGGAGCACCACTATCTACGAGATATGATATGGCTCTATTGAAAGCAGCCGTGACTGCTTGCATATTCGAACGTATAACATATGAGTTCATATGGAGATAACTATATATATATATATATATATATGCCAAGTGGTAGCTAGAGATCTGCAGATACCAATATAGACTTAGTCGCTAAAATGCAAAACTAGCCAATCATTTCCATAACAAATAAAGGGACTCAAAGCTTAAATATAAGTATTTTTTCGTCCTAATATTGCAAGTATTGTGGTCAAGCTTTAGATATAAGGTCGTTTTTATTAGCGAGCATTTTTTTGTTATGAATATTAATATAATTAGACTCCCATATAAGTACAAATACGGATAAGAATAAAAAGGAAAGGCAGTATGTAATGATTATACTAGTTTGTCTTCATTTTAAACTTTAATTACAAGTTTTCTCTTCACTTTTTGCACTTTACTAATTAATTAATAGTTTGGTCTTTACGTCTTGAACTTTATTCATTAACGGATAAGAAAAATGCGTATGTTGATGTAACATGTTTCTTTTGTCTACTTAAATCATTTTTCTGTTTTGCGTGTCGTGTCATATACATGGAGTAACTGCTAAACACGGATGCATGAGTTCATCTGAATTTGATATTTTGAATGAGATATATAAATTTATATTAAAATATTATTAAATTTAAAATAAAAAATTTATTCTAATTTACAATTTTAAAAAAATTCATAAAATATATCTGAATTCTCTTTTGTTGATTGCAGAATCCTAACGTATGTTACCTAACTTATTTCGAGTAATAAATTATAAATATAAAATTCCCACCTTTTGGTTGGATTGAGAAGCCGTCATATATTAAAAAAGATGTCCCCGAATATTAAAGGATAAAGATATATATAAAACAAACTAGTTGAAGTACAATATATTTTTGGTCATTAAGTACAAAAATTAAGGTGCTTTTGCTTCACTTTTTGCATACGTTTGTATTTAATTTGTCTTTAGTAGAGAGTTTTATGATAATTATAGACAAAAAGGATTAATCAAACAGACGTGGCTGAGGCTTCAATATTATTTTCTCCTTTTCTTTTTTAGAGAATAAAGAAGATTGGTCTTATTGTGTCATGGCAAGGTCTAGTGGATTGGCTGAGTTTAATTATTATTTCCTCTATTTCATTTTACGCAGTACTCTTTTTACTTTACTTATTATTTTATTTTATTACTATATAAAAGAGGGAATAAGCAGGTACTAGGTCAATATGCTTGCTTGGCATTGTAAGGGTATTTCAGTAACTTCAGCAAATAAAGCATTGTTATTGATTGTAGGCAGAATAGCCTAGTTGGCACCTTTACTTGCGTCGGTTTGACAGCCCGGTCCTCCTAGTTTATGAAATTTCATCCAGACGCTTGAACTTGTTCAAATATACACTTTTAAACCCCTTCGCCCTGCGTGTATCTCACTCTCTCATGTGTGAATTACACATCAAATACACGTTGCTTGCCATGTCATAATCGATTTCAGCAATTATAAAATTGGTTAAAAATTAACATCAAAAATATAAAATAAGAATGAAAAAAAACTACTCTTATCATTCTCTTTGGCCCTCAAAACTCAAGACAGAGAAAGATACACAAACTACAATTGGGGATAACCAAAAACACCCGAATTCTCCAACTTTTTCACAAACTCATTACCGAAAAATATAAGAATTCAAATGGAATAACCTATTCATTTTTTTCTTTTGGAATATAAAGCAAAATCAATCAAATCCCACTAAAAGTATCCCAAAGCTCACCCAAAACACATAAATTCAAGGGAAAAAAATTAAATTAGACAATCAATTTCCTTTTTAGAAAGGTAAGAAATTAAAATAAACAACAAAAAAAGAATATTTGGTAGCTCAAATTTGAACAGTTGGACTATGAAACGAGGGAAACCCAGAAAAGGAGAAATATTTACTCAATTTAGTATTTGACATATCTTCTAAGACTTTATCTTTTGGTTATATATATATATATATATATATATATATATAAGGTAGTATATGATTTAATTGATTTATTGGGAAGAAATAGAAAGGTGACGAAGAGAGGAGGAGACGGTGGTAGCAAAAAGGAAGAAGAAAGGTGAGTGGTTGTGTTTGAAATAGTAATGGATCCTTTTTTCTTTTATTTTTCTATTACTATTATTCGGACACTTATCCCTTTTTCTTTTTCATTTAACTTTTAAATTATGTTTAAATTATATTCACCAATTTACGCTACTCAAACGCGTGTATATCATATATTTTTTCCGACTCATCCATATTCCTCCCACGTCAGCTCGGTCAATGGTCAGAGGGTTTGAGATATTCGATTTGAACAAGTTCAAGTATAAGGATGAAACTTCATTAAGTAGAAAGACCGGGATGACAATCCAGTACAAGTAAAAGAGTTTAAGAGGCTATTCTACCTTGATTAAAAGGTATATTTGTGATGAAGTGTTAATGTGACTTGACCAATTTGCCCTCCCATCTTTACTGCAAAGTGTGGGTCCAGCTTTAATTTTCATTTCACGTGCTACGTTTATCCTTTATGAAACAGCCACACATCTAAATATGTGGGCCAACACAGATTTAACATTTCAGACGTAGCGCTTCATTCTCATCTAGGAATCGCTAAAACTCTCAATGCACCCATTAAATAAGCAGGGGCAATTAGGTCCAGTCACTCAAATATGTACATGGTATCAAAATAAGAGGCCTTTTCTCCAATTAAATTGCTTCATTTCATGTGAAATTATCATATTGCCCTTGAGGTGCAAAGCGTTATATTTACATATTGAACTATCAACATTTAAAAATATCAATTAAACGGCATTCTCTTATTCAGACCGTGAGATGAGGCATCTTCTCTTGTATGCCTATAGTCAGGACTTCCATACCGATTCCGTTGTTTGGAACTCAGATATGTTATCTAGAACAATTTTTGAAATCTCTTTGTTGCTACACTAAACATGTTGAACAATTTCACCTAACCACAACATATATATTTGAGATTGAGGTATAGTTAATGATCATCGATATTCTTTTGAATGTAAATTTTTTGTGAATAAAGTTTGATAAGGATATACAAGAATACGAATCACGTGAACTATTTTTTTCCAACTAAGAGGCTAATGTACGTTTTTCTAGCATATGGAATGCAGATAACATGGCTATAAAGTGGATACGTACACCATTTTGTAATAAGTAATAATGACTTTAGTTAAGATGCTTTTCAATCGATAGATCATATCCCTGCTTTTGTTTACATATGTCAGGACCCAAACCCGATCGTGATGGCGCCCAACCTAAAGCTAGGCAAGCCAGACCAACAGTCGTTTCACATTTACCAATGAGTCTCAAAAACGACAATTTAAGAAGAACAATAGAGTTTATAGAAATAATCCAGTAATAATAATAGAATCATAATAATGAGAAGTGCAAAAACCGATAATAACATTCCCAAGGATCTGGGGTCACGAGTATAGAGCCTCTAAGCAAAACTGGATAATAAGAACATCTGAAGGAAATACTCAAGTCATAAACTGAAATAAGAAGAGAAGCCAGGTCCTGCGAACGCCAGCAGCTACCTCAGCAACTCGTATAACTCTGAATAAAATGGAACTGCTAGGCTAAACCTTTCGCGTACCTGAATCTGCACACAAAGGTGCAGGGGGTATGGGTGAATACTAAGTACTCAGTGAGTAAAAAGCATATAAAATAGCTGAAGATAAGAAATCCACGAAATGCCACAAAGTAAAGCTATGTCTAACAGTCTGTTACCTACTACGAACTAACAATAACAACAAACCACAGATAGCACAAGTGCATGAATGCAATGCAATTCACATGACCGCTATGACACGTAGCCTGATCCATTTAACGTCGACGGCACTCACTGGGGGTGTGTACAGACTCCGGAGGGGCTCCTTCAGCCCAAGCGCAATATATTAATATCATTCGCTGCGGCATGCAACTCGATCCATACTCAGTCCACAATATGCATATGAGTCACATAACAGTTCAATTTATTTATTTCCAGTATTCAATTCATTAATAAGGAAAATATTTTAGTTACTTAATTTTCAAGAAAAGGGTGACTTAGCATTTCATAATAGTGAATAAACCCAGGACTGAGGTCAATGATTTTACAAATCATGTTATCACAACGATATCTATCCCCTAAGGATACTACAGGTCGGCACAAGGCCCCAAACATGGCATAAAGCCCATATATATTCAACACAGAGTGCGTTCAATCGCCAATATAGTTTTATTCTTGTTCGGGATGGACCAACTCACAACCCCCAATCATAACCAATCCTGCACCTGCCATAGGATGTGGTTCATGCCCTAAATAGCGTCACAATGTGATAAGCCGGGGTTTCACACCCTCATGCCATCATATAAACCAACTACTCACCTCTAACCGGCCGTGAATTCATCCGCAATGCCTTTTCCTTTCGTATTGATCTCCTCGTACATCGAATCTAGTCAAAACCACAGCAAATACATAAATATGGGTCAAATAAATATAAGTCAATCAAAAATACTCGAAAAGTACAATAATTCACGATGTTGGTAAAACCCGAGCCCCGGGCCCACTTCTCAAAAAATTATGAAAATCATACCAACGGATTCTCGTCTTGCCATGAGTCTGTACATATAAAATTTATCGAAAACGGAGTTCGAATGGCCTTTCAAATTCCAAAAATTCGTTTTCAAGAATTAAGCCGTAGTTCATCACAATTACTACCCAATTTCATGAATTTGATTGTTGATTCTTGTATAAAATGATGTTTTCTAGTCAGGAGACTTACCTTCAAGCAATACCCATTGAAACTCTCTTCCAATCGCTCAAAAACCTCTCTTGGCGGAGTAAAAATGGTGTAAAATTATGAGGGTTCATGTCTGAAATTTTTAACTTAACTATTCTGCCCTGACGCCTTCTTCTATGCGATCGCATAGAGAAAAATCTCCAGGCGCTGAAATCCTTCTCTGCGATCGCAGAACTAGCCACGTAATCGCATACCTTTGCCCCCTTATACTACGCGATTGCATCAGCCCTTCACACGATCACACTAAACAATTTTATCAACATATGCGATCGCACACTCCTTCACGTGATCGCATAGAACAAAAATTCCACCCCCTTCAGGACCTTCTATGCGATCGTAGACCTGTTAATGCGATCGCATAGAGTAAAATTGTCTCCAATTTTTTTGCTGCATTAACATGTTCAAAATTTGCCCATTGGCCATTCGATTCACCCCGAGACCCTCGGGACCTCAACCAAATGCACATATATGTTATATTACTTCATTCACTCGCAACATAAAACGTTATCATAAACATCAAAATCATCGAATTCTCATGGATTCAAGCCTAAGTTTTCACTAAAGCTTCCGAAACTTGCATTTGATCAAAAACCCAACCTAAACACCTCCGAATGATCTGAAATTTTGCACGCATATCTAAAATCACCTAACGGAGCTACTACAACTCTCAGAATTTCATTTCAACCTCCAGATCAAAATCTCTCCTACCATCCAAAATTCGCCCAAATCCAACCTTAGCCAATTCAAGCCTAAATCTACACCGGACCTTCGAATTCGATTCCGATTGCTATCCTAAGTCATAAATCATCCTTCGAAACTAGTCGAATCATCAAAAATTTATTTCGAGCCTTCTAACTCATAGGTCAGCACTCGGTTGACTTTTCCAAATTAACATTCCCATAAAGAGGTTTATTGCCTCATTTCTAATCGAATCCTACCCGATTTTCTTCAAATTCTCCAAGCACATATAATGAAACATATGAAAGCATAAAATGGGGAAAATGGGGGGTGGGGGGGAGTAACTCCCGTAACGATGGGTCGGATCGTCACAACATAACTGCTCACCATTGTTGGGATCAGTATAAGTTCTTGCTTTATGTCAGAATAGCATATTTTATTTTTTGAGCTCTACTAAAGGGTTAAACCACTTTTGGATTTACAATTATACTTCTGTGAAAATGAGATAGCAAGCATAATTACTCATGAAATTGACACTTTAGCTCTAAATTACCCCGTAACATTTCTTTTAAATCTGCTGCTTCAAATAATCATAGAGGACATACAAAAACTTTGCGAAGCTTTAACTATGACTATTGGGCCCATGCACAGCCCGGGCTAATCGTAACTAGTCTCATTAATATGTCGCAAAGAATGATACTTTTATATATTTAAAAATAATTTAATTTTGATTTACTTTCCTTTTCTTTTTCTCCTTATAACATATTTTTAGCCACTTTAATATTATGACATGCATATTTTAGACCACAAGGGCAACCCGTTGCATAAGGTATTCGGAATTCACGTAGTTTCCCTGCAAGGGTCATACTGTTGTGATTTTGTGTACTTAAGTATATTAAATATTTAAAAGAGGGTGAATGGAAAATGGAAGAAAATAAAAAAATTTATGAGAAATTTTAAGTTCCCCCCTTGATGAATGAACATTGTCCCATATTGGAAGAGGAAAAGGTTTTTGATGGGTATATAAGCAATTGCTCTTCTTCTAGCTCATAAAGAGATGAGAAGAAGGCAATCCTCGCGCCGTCGTTGTCATTGCTCGTTCGCTCGGCTTGGCTTCAGTGATTGATTAATATTTGGACCAAATTTATTTGTTAATAGTAAATATTAACAGAAATGTTATTAAATATTTATTTTGATACAAGAATATTAATATTAACAACAACAACAACAACCCAGTATATTCCCACAAGGTGGGGTCTGGGGAGGGTAATATGTAGACAGGCCTTACCTCTACCCGAGAGGGCAGAGAGGCTGTTTCCAATCGACCCTCGGCGCATGGAGAAAAGGCAAACAAAAACAAAAAACAAAAACCGCATTAGTTACTCCAGCATACACCTCATAAAAATTATCTAAACATAAGATGCATATGTACCATAAAGAAACGGGCATGCAATGATATCAAAACAGTAACTACCAGAAATGACTACCAAAAAAGAATACAAACTAATCATCTATGGGCGGCCCTACCACGCCCCACACCCCGGGAAAGGAGTATGAAAAATCTAGAAAACCCTTATCCTACAACCCTGATACTAGACCTCCAGACTTTCCTATCAAGGGTCATGTCCTCGGAAATCCGCATCCTGGCCATGTCCTGTCTAATTACCTCTCCCCGGTATCTCTTGGGCCTCCCTCTGCCTCGCCTCACACCGACCACCGCTAGCCGCTCACAACTCCTTACCGGGGCATCGGGGCTTCTCCTCCGCACATGCCCGAACCACCGAAGTCTCGCCTCTCGCATCTTCTCATCCATTGGGGCCACCCCCACCTTCTCCCGAATAACTTCGTTCCTAATCTTATCTAACCTCGTGAGCCCGCACATCCACCTAAGCATCCTCATCTCCGCCACCATCATCCTCTGAACGTGAGATTTCTTCACCGGCCAACACTCCGTCCCATACAGCATGGCAGGTCTAACCAAAACTCTATAAAACTTCCCCTTGAGTTTCTGTGGCACTTTCTTATCACACAAGACTCCTGATGCAAGCCTCCACTTCGACCACCCCGCCGCTAAATGGTGAGTGACATCCCCGTCTATCTCTCCGTCCCCCTGGATCATCGATCCAAGGTATCTGAAACTATCCTTCTTGGCTATGGCCTGAGATCCAATCATCATGCTCCCTCCCACTTCGCTCGACTCAGCGCTAAATTTGCACTCCAGATATTCCGTCTTAGACCTACTTAGTTTAAACCCCTTAGACTCGAGAGTCCGTCTCCATTCCTCTAGCCTCTCGTTAACACCGACCCTCGTCTCGTCTACCAGGACTATGTCATCAGCAAATAGCATACACCAAGGAACATCCCATTGAATATGCCGCGTCAAAGCATTCATCACCAAGGCAATATTAAAATAAATATTAATCTCCAATTTTCAGTTTTATATTTTTATAATAGAAAATTTACTACCCTTCAATTTTTCCTCTTTATTGTTGAGTAAATAGCTATTTATGTTATGTCATTTATGAAACATTTTGAAAAAATAGCCATTATGAAGAGTTGCAGCTCTTCAGATTTCAGCTCAACTTTGGCTATAAATACAAGACAATTCTGCTCAGAATTTCATACATTTTTTTGAGTTTCTCCTCCTTCTTATGCATAGTTTTAACATCAAACAAAGAAACAGTAAGTGTGATTTGCTATCGAACTTTGTGTCCCTTGAAACACTAGGGTTTGAAGTACCACTATACCAGTGTGCACTTTGTTCTATCCTAGGAGGAAATAATCTATAACCTTGGGTACTAAGAGGGGATTAAACTCCTTAAGTTAACACCGTGAATTTAGTGGGCCCAAATTGGTTTTTCTCACTTTGTATGCATTTTTATTTATGTTATTTTCTTTTCTCTAGAATTGTTTTACAAATACAGATTACTAACAAGCTTAAGGAATTTAATATATTTTATGTATTTGTACTCACTATTTTTGGAGAGTAAAACCTTTGAGGTTTTTTACTCTATTGGAGATTAAAATCTACGTGATTTTAACGTTTGTGTCATTCTTTTACAGAAATGACTAATGATGAATCAAGATGTTCCAACGACGACTGCACATGCATCAACGAGCCGAACAACACCCGCAGTTTTCACCGGCGGAGAAACCCAGAAAATTTCCGGGATTGATTTGAAGCACTGGCAGCAAAAGATGTTCTTCTATTTGACTACTCTAAGTCTCCAGAAGTTCATCAAGGAAGGTATTCCTATGCTGCACGATGAAACTCCAGAAAGTGAACGCTTTCTCATGATTGAGGCGTGGAAGCATTCGGATTTTTTGTGCAAGAATTATATTCTAAGCGGGCTGGAGGAAGCTTTGTATAACGTCTATAATGGCGTGGAAACGTCAAAAGAACTGTGGACTGCACTTGAAAAGAAATACAAAACCGATGATGCGAGGTTGAAGAAGTTCTTTGCTGCAATGTTTTTGGACTACAAAATGGTAGATAGCAAGGCTATTATTACCCCAAGTTGAGGAATTGCAAGTGATTATTCACGATCTCCTTGATGAAGGTATAAATCACATTAATACTGATATTGAAAGTAGTAATCTTAGTATTTTACTAACATAAACTCCATTGAAGGTCTTGTCTTCAATGAAGCATTCCAAGTAGCATCGATGATTGAGAAGTTGCCTCCTTTGTGAAAAGGACTTAAACAACTACTTGAAACACAAACACAAGGAATCTTCCTTGAAGATCTCATTGTTCGGTTTAGAATCAAAGAGGACAACAAAGCTGCTGAAAAGAGAGTCCGTGGAAACCTACCAATAATGGAGCAAATATTGTTGAAGAGACAAAAAGAGAAAAACGGCTTCTAAACCGAAATACAACCCAAGCAAGAAGCGATTCAGTAGAAATTGCTACAACTGTGGAAAAGCCGGACACAGGTCTACATAGTGTCATGCTCTGAAAAAAGACAAGAAGAAGGGTCAAACAAACATGCTTGAAAAGCATGATGATGTTGATGACTTATGTGCCATGCTCTCCGAATGTAACTTGGTTGGCAATCCTAGAGATACTCGCCATGTTTGTGTTGTTAGAGAAGCTTTTGCTACATATGCTCTTGTTGGACCCGACGAGACGCTTTCTATTGGAAATGCTGCAAAGGCGAAGATTGAAGGATGTGGGGAGATATTCTCAAAATGACTTCCGGCAAAGTGGTGACTTTGATTAACGTCCTTCATGTTCCTGAGACTAGGAAGTCTCTATGGGACTTCTTATTAATTGTCATGACCTGGATTTCCCACCATCGGGAATTGTGATGGCGCCTACTATCGAAGATAGGCCAGCCGAACCTTAACAACAGAATATACTCAAATAATTAAGATTTTAAGAAAAACTTTAAAATCCAGTAAAAAAGAAATCAAATGCGGTAAAAAATACTGAACATAACACTACCCTAAAATCTGGTGTCGCTATCTCACAGACTACTATAGAATAATTCAACCAAGTCTGAATGAAAGAAATATATAAGTTTGTTTTGATACAATAAAAACAAACTGAAATAACGGATAGGGACTTCGGCCTGCGAACGTCGGCTAGGCTACCTCGAGAGTCCCTGGACTGAAGACAACTCCCAGAAATATCCTACTGTTGCTGGTATTCGAAAGCTTCTCCAACACTGTGATCTGTGCAAAAAGCACAGAAGTGTAACATCCGCACAACCGACCCTATGTGCTAGTAAGTGCCTGGCTAATCCTGGCGAAGTAGTGACGAGGCTAGACACGACTTACTAAAATCAACCTGCGCAGATATATATATAGATACAACGACAACAGAAAGAATAACATGATTATATATGAAGGTATACAACTGAAAAGGGAACATGCTTAGAAGATAATGAACAATGAGTGCAAGTCATCTGTGACGACATTAAACCAAATTGACATTATTTACTTTCATAAGTGGTCGGCGTGCCACACGATCCCAATAATTATAATATGAGTGGACGGCGTGACACACGATGCCATATAATATAAAATAAGTGGACGGCATGCCAACGATCCCAATAAATATGATATAAGTGGACGGCGTGCCATACGATCCCAATAAATATAATATAAGTGGACGGCGTACCACACGATCCCAATAAATATAATATAAGTAGACGACCTGCCATATGATCCCAATAAATACAACATAAGTGGACGGCGTGCCACATGATCCCAATAAATATAATATAAGCGGACGGCATGCCACACGATCCCAATAAATACCATGAATAATTCATATGGTCTCTCTCAAGGAGTTTCCTTTTAGGGAAAACTCGGCAATATAACGATCTAACCCAATAAGGGTACAACTATCAACCCAAACATCTCAATAATGGAGATTACATATAACGCTCAACCGGATAAAGGAGCAACAACAATCATTAACTATACGTCCCGACAAGGGATTCGACCACATTTCTTTACAATACTTACAAATTTTTGACTTCATAGAATCACTACCATTTGAGCCAAAGCTCCAAGGAATTTCACGTTTCATAAATAATTCCTCAACTAACTCATCATGTCGAATTTATCATTTGCTAGAAAGGGTTCTCAAAATATACCCAAAAGCAAGTACAAATAAGACTCACGATCATGCCAGACGCTGGTGTATAGATACTCGTCACCATGCTTATACACAACACTCTATCATTTATTAAATAACACGTAGTAATACTCTAATCCTAATCCCTCAAGCCGAGATTAGATCAAACACTTACCTTGGTCCGAAAATAGCAATCAATCCTCTAGCACCGCCTTTCCTCTAGAATCCGACTCCGAAACAATGGTATCTAGTAATTTTTAATTCAATAACATCAATTAGGGCTCAATAACAAAATCCCATAGCCTAGAAATAAAATTCCCATCATTCTTCCAAAAATAGCAAAATCCGACACCGGGTCCACATGGTCCAAACTCGAGGCTCGGACCAAATTCAAATCACCCATGACTCCACGAGTTAGAATATATGAGTTATTTCAATATCCGACCTCAAATTGAGGTTGAATCACCCAAAATCCCACAACCCCTAGTTCTACCCAAAACCCCCATTTTCTACTATGAATTCATGACTTAGGGCTAGGATTAATTATGATTAGGTGATTAAAAATGAAGAAATGAGGTTAGGAAGACTTACCCAAATAGTTATGAAGGATTGGGAGTTTGGGACTTGACAATGGAGGGTGGAAGAGAAGAGCCCGTATGAAATTTTGTGAGAAGTCCCGTGCAAGTGTTATGTTTTTAAGAAAATATCACTGGGCAAAAATGCCATATGTGATCGCATACAAGGCATTGCAATCGCATAGGGTAAGGAGCTAATGAAATGCTATCGCGGAAGGCATGATGCGAACGCATAGAGTAGATGCTTCTGGGCTAGGGAAATGCTCTATCCGATCACGAGGGGGACAATGCGATCGCATAGGTATGGGAGGCTGGGCAATTCGATCACATAAGGAGTGTTGCAATCGCATAGAACACATTTTGGGATCCTGAAGTTTACACTATGCGATCGCAGAAGAAGCTATGTGATCGCATAGAACAACGTACTAGAATACCAGCGACAACAAAATACCAGATTTTTAAATGCAAAAACATCACGAACCACCCCCAAAATCACTCCCGAGCCCTCAAGGCTCCTAACCAAATTAACACACTAACTCAACAACATTATACGAACTTGCTCGAGTGATCAAATCAGTAACATAACATAAAAAACAAAGAATAAAACACCAAAACTCAAGATTTCATTTCAAAGTTCATAAATCTCTAACTTTAGCTATTTAGGTCCGAAACACGTCTAACGACATCCGATTTCGACAAAATTTCATAGGAAGCACTTAACCAATATTTAAGACCTGTACCGGGCGTCGGAACCAAAATACGAGCCTGATACCTATATTTTATAACTCATTTTCTTTTCCATTTTTCCATATTAATTTCAAACAAACAATTAACGGAAAAATTGTTTTACCGGGGTTCTGGACCTCAGATTTCGACTCCGGGCACATGCCCGAGTCCCATATTTTTGTACGGACCTCCGGGGACCGTCACATCACCGGTCCAGAACCGTTTACCATAAATGTTGACCAAAGTCAACTGTATCAATAATAATATCAAAATTCTTCAAATTCTCCATAGAATTCATATCTCTTAACACAAAAACTTTTCGGCTTCACGCCGGACTATGCACGCACATCGAGGCAACTGAGAGTGACGTTTCCAAAACCTCGAAAGTGTGATAAAAGGGAGAAATACAATGATGACCATTTGGGTCATCACATTCTCCACCTATAAAGCAACCGTTCGTCCTCGAACGGACAAAAGAAAGAAGTACCTGAGTCAGGAAAAAAGATGAGGGTAACGGCTCCGCATATCAACCTCGGACTCCCAGGTCGAAGCCTCAGGAGGCTGACCTCTTCACTATACACGTACTGAAGGAAAACTCTGCGACCTCAACTGTCGAACCTGCCGGTCTAGAATAGCTACCGGCTCCTCCTCGTAGGACAGATCCTTGTCCAACTGGATAGTACTGAAATCTAACACGTGGGTAGGATCACCGTGATACCTCCGGAGCATAGACACGTAAAACACTGGATGCACAACTCACAAGCTAGGTGGCAAGGCAAGTCTATAAGCCATCTCTCCCACTCGATCAAGTATCTCAAATGGGCCAATATATCTGGGGCTAAGCTTGCCCTTCTCCCCAAATCTCATCACACCTTTCATAGGTGATACACAGTGTAATACTCGCTCACCAACCATGAAAGCCACATCTTGAACCTTGCGGTCCGCATAACTCTTTTGCCTAGACTGAGCCGAACACAACCTCTCCTAGATAATCTTGACCTTGTCCAAGGCCTCTTGGACTAAATCAGTACCCAACAATCGAGCCTCTTCCGGCTCAAACCATCCTACTAGAGACCGACATTGCCTACCATACAACGCCTCATAAGGTGCCATCTGAATATTGGACTGGTAGCTGTTGTTGTAGGCAAACTCTGCTAAAGGCAAGAACTGGTCCCAAGAGCCTCCAAAAACAATAACACAAGCTCTGAGCATGTCCTCCAATATCTGAATAGTCCTCTCGGACTGACCGTCCGTCTGAGGATGGAATGCTGTACTCAACTGAACCTGGGTACCTAGCTCCTACTGAATTTCTCTCCAAAAGCGCGAGGTGACCTACGTACCCCGATCCAAAATGATAGATGCCAGTACCCCATGAAGACGAAAAATCTCTCGGATGTAGATCCCAGCTAGTCTCTGTGAGGAATATGTAGTAGCAATAGGAATGAAATATGCTAACTTAGTCAACCTATCAACAATGACCCAAATAGCATCAAACCTCTTCCGGGTCACCGGAAGTCCGGTAATGAAGTCCATGGTAATCCGCTCCCACTTCCACTCAGGAAGCTCAATCCTCTGAAACACACAATCAGGTCTCTGATGCTCATACTTGACCTGCTGACAATTTAAACACCGAGCCACATATGCAACAATGTCTTTCTTCATCCTACGCCACAAGTAATGCTGCCGCAAGTCCTGATACATCTTCGCGGCGCCCGGGTGAAAAGAATACGGAGAACTATGGGCCTCTACTAAGATCAACTCCTGAATGCCATCAACATTGGGCACACATACTCACCCCTGCAATCTCAAAACACCATCCGCATCCAAAGTCACCTTCGTGGCACCTCCACGCTGCACAGTGTCTCTAAGTCAAACAAATAAGGATCATCAAACAGTCAGTCACGGATCTGCTCCAATAATGAATAGCGAGCGACCGTGCAAGCTAATACTCGGATAGGCTCCAAAATGTCCAACCTCACTAACTGATTGGCCAAGGCCTGAATATCTAAGGAAAGTGGTCTCTGGCTGACCGGAACATATGCAAGACTACCCATGTTGGCTGACTTCCTGCTCAATGCGTCGCCCACTACATTGGCCTTACCTGGGTGGTATAAGATAGTAACATCATAATCCTTCAATAGCTCCAACCACCTCCGCTGCCTCAAATTTAACTCTTTCTGCTTGAACGTGTATTGCAAAATCTTGTGATCCGTGTACACCTCACATGTCACACCATATAAATAATGCCTCCAAATCTTCAAGGCATGAACAATGGCTGCCAACTCTAGATCATGGACTGGGTAGTTCTTCTTGTGGATCTTTAACTGCCTCAAAGCATAAGTAATAACCCTGACATCCTGCATCAATACCATACCAAGACCAACACGGGAAGCATCACAATAGACAGTGTAGGGTCCTAAACCTGTGGGTAAAACCAATATCGGTGTTGTAGTCAGAGTTGTCTTGAGCTTCTGAAAGCTCTCCTCGCATTCATCTGACCACCTGAATTGGGCACCCTTCTGGGTCAACCTAGTCATCGGGGTAGCTATAGATGAAAATCCCTCTACAAATCGACGATAATAACCAGGTAACCCCACGTAACTACGAATCTCAGTCGTTGAAGCTGTTTGAGGCCAATTCTTAACCGCCTCAATCTTCTTTGGGTCTACCTGAATACCCTTAGATGATATGACATGACCTAAAAACGTCACTGAACTCAACCAAAACTCGCATTTTTAAAACTTGGCATACAACTGGCTATCCTTCAAGGTCTGAAGAACCACTATGAGGTGCTGCTCATGCTCCTCCTGACTGCGGGAGTACACAAAAATATCATCAATGAAGACAATCATGAACAAGTCGAAATAAGGCCTGAACACTCGGTTCATCAACTCCATAAATGCTGCTGGGGCATTGGTCAACCCAAATGACATGACCAAGAACTCATAATGCCCATACCGAGTGCAAAATGCCATCTTAGGGACATCAGACGCTCTAATCCTCAGCTGGTGATAACCCGATCTCAAATCTATCTTGGAAAACACCTTTGCACCCTGCAACTGGTCGAAAAAATCATCAATCCTCGGTAGTGGAAACTTGTTCTTAAATGTTACCTTGTTCAGCTGTCGGTAGTCAATACACATCCGCATGGAACCATCCTTTTTCTTCACAAACAAAACTGGCGCACCCCAGGGAGAAACACTAGGCCTGATGAAACCCTTCTCTAATAAATCTTGCAACTGATCCTTTAGCTTTTTCAGCTCTGGCGGGGCCATACAGTACGGCGGAATGGAAATGGACTGCGTGCTTGGGGCCAGATCAATGCAAAAATCAATATCCCTGTCGGGCGGTATACCCGGCAGGTTAGAAGGAAAAACCTCTGGAAACTCCCGAACAATAGGGATTGAGTCAATAGAAGGAACCTCTAAGCTGGAGTCGCGAACATAAGACAAATAAGCTAGACACCCCTTCTCGACCATGCGTCGAGCCTTAACAGAAGAAATAACACTGCGGGTGGCATGTCCTGGAATCCCTCTCCACTCCAATGGACGCATATTCGGTAAAGCCAAAGTTACGGTCTTGACATGACAATCCAAGATCGCATGATACGGGGACTGCCAGTCCATCCCCAATATAACATCAAAATCCACCATGTCTAGAAGCAATATGTCAACACGGGTCTCAAGACCCTCAAACACTACTATACAGGAACGATGGACCAGATCAACCACTATAGGATCACTCACTGGTGTAGATACATATACAGTAATACCCAAGGCATCGCTAGGCATAGGCAAGTGAGGTGCAAAATAAGACGACACGTATGAAAATGTAGACCCATGGTCAAATAGCACTGAAGGACCCCTGTCACAGACCAGAATAGTACCTGTAATAATAACATCGAATGACTCAGCCTCTATCGATGCGATTTTGACTCTTATCGATAATTATTTATCGATTATCAATTTATACATATGCTTATCGTTATCGTTTCAATAAGGTTTCGATTTTTTCGATTTCAATTTATTAATTTTTGGGGCTTATCGATTTGGTTATCGATTATACCAATAAGAAAATTTGAGAGATTCCATGGAAAGTATAGCGGACGCCAAACTAATATGGACAACAAGAAGCTAAAATAAGACGAGCATTGTTTATAACATAAATAGACATATGCGACAAAACTAAAGTAAGGGATCAAATATATGCCACCAACACTTCAATGGTATTAAAAAAAATAAAAATACATCATCACTGCTAATTCTATTTTCAATGAATTTGAACTTCATTCCCTTCAACTTTAAATATGATCATTCTTTAAATGTGGTAGATGAAATAATTAGGGGTGTGCATTCGATTCTCTCGATTCGATTTTGACCCTTATTGATAATTACTTATCGGTTATCGATTTGTACAACTGCTTATCGTTATCGTTTCAATAAGGTTTCGATTTTTTCGATTTCATTTATCGATGAACCGATAACAAATAATCGATTCAATTTATCGATAAACCGATTCGAAAGCACACCCCTAGCCTCTGGCCTGGGTGGCAAAGCATAAAAATGGGGCTGGGTACCACCCCCCTAAACTACATCTCTAGGACGATCAACCACTGGCTGACCTCTGCTTCTACCAGTCCGAGCTCCACCTCTACGGTCCCTACCTCCACCTCTAGGATCTCTATCCCCGCCTCTAGCTGGCTGGGCGGGCTGTGAATCACCTGATGCTTGAATCACAAGGAGAGGACCCTGCTGCTGAGCACTGCCCGAAGCTCGAGGAAAAAACCTGGAAATATGCCTCGGGTCACCACAAGTGTAACAAGTCCTCTACTGCTGAGAATAACGGAGTGGGGGTGCACTGATAGGCTGCTGATCTGATTGATACTACTGTGGACTATCACTGCCCGAACTACCATGAGAAGTCTGAAGAGCTGACTAAAAGGGCCTCGATGCATGACCCCTATTATAAGAATCCCTACCTCCAGATGAGGTACCACTGAATCTACCAGAATGACGAGGTCTCTTGTCTAACATCTGACTACCTCCATGTGCGAGGGCCATCTCAACTCTGCGGGCCGCATTGGTATATCACTACCAACTCCCATGGCCATCTGTAGGCGAATCGGCTGAATCAATCCATCAATAAATCTTCGGACCCTCTCCCGCTTTGTAGGGAGTATCACAACTGCATGGCGTGCCAAGTCAATGAATCTAGTCTCGTATTGAGTAACTGTCATTGTGCCCTACTGAAGGCGTTCAAACTGTCTGTGAAGTGCCTCCCGCTGAGTGGCGGGGAGAATCTTCTCCAAGAATAACTTTGCAAACTGATCCCATGTCAAAGCCAGAGACCGTGCTGGTCTAGATAGATAGAAATCCCTCCACCAAGACTTGGCGGATCCTGTAAGCCTGAAGGTGCAAAAATTGACCCCATTGGTCTCCACTATGCCCATGATCCTGAGAATCTCATGGCAACTGAATAGGAAATCCTGGGGATCCTCGGAGGAAGCACCGCTGAACGTGGTAGTGAATAGCTTGGAGAACCGATCAAGTCTCCACAAGGCATCAGAAGTCATGGCCGCTCCATCACCAGCCTGAGCTGGAATACCTGGCTGAACTGCCACAACTAGCTGAATCACTGGGGCATGGGCCTGAGGAGCTGCCTGCTCCCGGGTATGTGTAACAGGAGTCTGAACCCCTCATCCAGCCTGAGAAGTGGCTGGTGGAGCTGGTAACAACCCCGCTCTAGAAACACTCTCCATAAAGCCTACTAGTCTGACTATAGCATCCTGAAATTCTTGGGAGATCACGACTCCTCCTAGGACCTGAGCTGGGCCCGCTTGTACTGTTGGGGCTGGAACCTCCTCATCATAGTCAACATGAAGCTCCACCTCTGGAACAGCTACCTGGGGCTGGGCTCTGCCCCGGCCTCGACTTTTGGCACGACCTCGGCCTCTACCCCTCGCGGGTGCAGTTCTGAGCTCGGGTTTCCATGCGGTGGAAGATGAAGCACGTATTCTCGCCATCTGCAAAAGCACAGAGTAGAAGGAAAATCAGTGTTTGAGAAATAGAATCGCACGACAAGAAAGAATAAAAGTGAAATTTTTCCTAACTCTGTAGCCTCTAAGGGATAAATATAGACGTCTCCATACCGGTCCCCCAGACTCTACCTAGTTTGTCCGTGAGTAGCGAGACCTATGCAACCTAGAGCTATGATACCAACTTGTCACGACTCGGATTTTCCACCATCGGGAGTCGTGATGGCGCCTACTATCGAAGCTAGGTTAGACGAACCTTAACAACAAAATATACTCAAATAATTAAACGTTTCAGAAAACCTTTAAAATCCAGTAAAAAAGAAATCAAATGCGGAAAAAAATACTGAACATAACACTACCTCAAAATCTGGTGTCTCTATCTCACAGACTACTATAGAATACTACAACCAAGTCTGAATGAAAGAAAATACATAAGTTTGTTTTGATACAATAAAAACAAACTGAAATAAGGGATAGGCACTTCGGCCTGCGAACGCCGGCTAGGCTACCTCAAGAGTCCCTGGACTGAAGACAACTCCCGGAAATATCCTACTGCTGCTGCTGCTGTCCGAAAGCTACTCCAATGCTGTGATCTATGCAAAAAGCACAGAAGTGTAGCATCAGCATAACCGACCCCATATGCTGGTAAGTGCCTGGCCTAACCCCGACAAAGTAGTGACGAGGCTAGACAGGACATACTAAAATCAACCATACGTATATATATATATATATATATATATATATATATATATATATATATATATATATATATATACGATAAAAGATATGAGAACAACAGTATTATATATGAAGGTATACAACTGAAAAGGAAACATGCTTAGAAGAAAAAGAACAATGAGAGCAGGTCATCTAGGACAACAATAAACCAAATTCACATTATTTATTTTCATAAGTGGTCGGCGCGCCACACGATCCCAATAATTATAATATGAGTGGACGACGTGCCCCACGATTCCATTTCATATAAAATAAGTGGACGGTGTACCACACGATCCCAATAAATATGATATACGTGGACGGCGTGCCACACGATCCCAATAACTATAACATAAGTGGACGGTGTGCCACACAATCTCAATAAATATAATATATGTGGACGGCGTGCAACACAATCCCAATAAATACCATGAATAATTCATATGGTCTCTCTCAAGGCGTTCCCCTTTAGGGAAAACTCGGCAATATAACGATCTAACACAATAAGGGTACCACTATCATCCCAAACATCTCAATAATGGAGATTACATATAACGCTCAACCGGATAAGGGAGCAAACACAATCACAAACTATACGTCCCGGCAAAGGATTCGGCCACATTTCTTTACAATACTTACAGATTTTTTACTTCATAGAATCACTACCATTTGAGCCAAAGCTCCAAGGAATTTCACATTTCATAAATATTTCCTCAACTAACTCATCATGTCGAATTTATCATTTACTAGGAAGGGTTCTCAAAATATACCCAAAAGCAAGTTCAAATAAGACTCACGGTCATGCCAGACGCCGGTGTATAGATACTTGTCACCATGCCTATACACCACACTCGATCATTTAGCAAATAGCAAGTAGTAATACTCTAATCCTAATCCCTCAAGGCGAGATTAGATCAAACACTTACCTCGGTCCTAAAAGAGCAATCAATCGTCTAGCACTGCCTTTCCTCTAGAATCCGACGCCGAAACAATGGTATCTAGTCATTTATAATTCAATAACATCAATTAGGGCTCAATAACAAAATCCCATAGCCTAGAAATGAAATTCCCATCATTCTTCCAAAAATAGCAAAATCCGACACCGGGCCCACATGGTCCTAACTCGATGCTCGGACCAAATTCCAATCACCCATGACTCCACGAGTTAGAATATATGATTTGTTTCAAAATCTGTCCTCAAATTGAGGTTGAATCACCCAAAATCCCACAAGCCCTAGTTCTACCTAAAACCCCCATTTTCTACCTTGAATTCATGACTTAGGGCTAGGATTAATTAATATTAGGTGATTAAAAAATGAAGAAATGAGGTTAGGAAGATGTACCAAAGAGTTATGAAGGATTGGGAGTTTGGGACTTGACAATGGAGGGTGGAAGAGAAGAGCCCGTATGAAATTTTTGTGAGAAGTCCCGTGCAAATGTTCTGTTTTAAGAAAAAATCACTGGGCAAAAATGCCCTATGCGATCGCAAAGAAGGCATTTCTATCGCATAGGGTAAGTAGCTAATGAAATGCGATCGCGGAAGGCATGATACGAATGCCAAGAGTAGATGCGACTGGGCCATGGATATACTCTATGCGATTGCGAGGGGGACAATGCGATCGCATAGGTATGGAAGGCTGGGCAATGCGATCGCATAAGGAGTGTTACGATCACATAGAACACATTTTGGGCTCCTGATGTTTACACTATGCGATCGCGGAAGAAGCTATGCGATTGCATAGAACAACGTACCAGAATACCAGCAACAACAAAATACCAGATTTTTAAGTGCAATAACTTCCCGAGCCACCCCCGAAATCACTCCCGAGCCTCGAGGCTCCTTACCAAATGCACACACTAACTCAACAACATTATAAGAACTTGCTCGAGCGATCAAATCGCTAATATAACATCAAAAACAAAGACTTAACCCCCAAAACACAAGATTTCATTTGAAAGTTCATAAATCTCTAACTTTAGCTATTTAGGTCCGAAACACGTCAAACGATGTCCGATTTCGACCAAATTTCATAGGAAGTGCTTAACCAATATTTAAGACCTGTATAGGGCGTCGGAACCAAAATACAATCCTGATACCTATATTTTCTAACTCATTTTCATTTCCACTTTCCTTATTAATTTCAGAAAACAATTTAACGAAAAAATTCTTTTACCGGGGTTATGGACCTTAGATTTCGACTCTGGGCACATGCCCGAGTCTCATATTTTTCTACGGACCTCCCAGGACCGTCACATCACCGGTCCGGGCCCGTTTACAAAAAATATTGACCAAAGTCAATTGTATCAATAATAATATAAAAATTCTTCAAATTTTCCATAGAATTCATATATCATAACACAAAAACTTTCCGGCTTCGCGCCCGGACTGTGCACGCACATCGAGGGAACTGAGAGTGAGGTTTCCAAGACCTTGAATGCGCGGAAAAGGGGAGAAATACGGTGATGACCCTTTGGATCGTCACATTAATAATTCTTTAAATGTGTTTTTGTTTCCGATAAGGTTGTAATAAGTAAGAACGAAATATTTGTGTGAAAAGGTTACCTCACTGAGGGCCTTTTCAAGCTGAATGTAATGATTTTTGAAAATAATAATAAAATTTGAACTTCATCTTACTTACTTGAGTCAAATGAATTATGGCATATACGTTTGGGTCATGTAAATTATAAAACCCCACGAAAAATGATTAATTTGGAAGTATTGCCTATGTTTGAATGTGAAAAATCAAAATGTTAAGTATGTGTGGAGTATAAGTATATTAAACATCCTTATAAATCAGTTGAAATAAATTGAAATCCTTTAGACTTAATTCACACAGATATTTGTGACAATAAGACAATACCATCTCATAACGAAGTATTTCATAACTTTTGTTGACGATAGTACTCAATATTGCTATATTTACTTATTTACTTACTTAATAGTAAAGATGAAGCAATAAACACATTCAAGCAATACAAAACTAAAGTTGAAACGCAAATTAACAAGAAAATCAAAATGATATGAAGTGATATGGGTGGTAAATATGAATCTCCTTTTGAACAAATATGTTTAGAATATGGAATTATTCATTAAACAACTGCCCCTTACACACCCTAGTCCAATGGGGTTGCAGAAGGAAATAGTCGTTTATTAAAGGAGATGATGAACGAATTATTGATAAGTTCTGGTTTGCCACAGAAATTGTGGGGGGAAGCTGTTCCTATGACAAGCTGAACACTAAATCGAGTACCCCATAGCAATACACAATTCACTACATATGAAAAAGGGAAAGGAAGGAAGCCCAACTTGTATTATTTTAAAGTGTGGGGTTGTTTGGCAAAGTGTAAGTTCTTAAACCCAAAAGGGTAAAAATAGGACCGAAAACCGTTGCTTGTAATTTCATAGGATATGCGACTAATAGTAAAGCATATTGAGTTCTGATTCATAAATCATAAAATCCCGACATTCATAACAATACAATTATAGATTTAGATAATAATGAGTTCTTTAAAAATATATATTCGTATAAAAAGGAATGTGAGTCAATTGGTGAAAGATCTTAATGATCTCGGCGAGAAACAAATGAAAGTACACTTAACTAGGAGGATCCAAGTGTAGTAAACATCAAAGAATGTCTACTTCATTTGGACCGGATTTTGTGAACTTTTTATTGGAAAATAACCCTCAAACATTTAAAGAAGCTATGTCTTCTTTAAAATCATTATTTTGGAAAGAGGCAGTCAATAATGAATCCATACTGAACAACCATACATGGGAGTTGGTTGATCTTCCACCTGGAAATAAACCGTTGGATTCTAAATGGATCTTTAAGCGGAAAATGAAAGATGATGACACTATTGATAAATTTAAGGCAAGACTTGTGGTCAAAGGGTATAGACAATGATAAGGTCTTGAATATTTTGAACATACTCTCCAGTTATAGGAATTACGTCCATACGAACATTAGTAACGTTAGCTGCAGTTTATGGTCTTGAAATTCATCAAATAGATGTTAAGACAACCTTCTTAAGGAGAGTTGGAGGAATAAATTTACATGGAACAACATGAACGGTTTGTGATTCCAGGTAAAGAAAAGAAGGTATGTTGACTTGTTAAGTCCCTTTACGAAATAAAACATGCACCCAAACAGTGACATGAAAAATCTGACAAAACAATCTTGTCAAATGGTATTAAAATTAATGAATGTCATAAATTTGTGTAAATTAAAAAAAATTCGAATCACACAGTCATTGTTTGCTTATATGTGGATGATATGCTGATAATGAGTAATGACATTATCAACATAAATGCGACTAAGCGCATACTAACTGGAAAGTTTGATATGAAGACTTAGGAGTTGCTGATTTAATTCTGGGAATTAAGATCGAAAAGACTTCTCAAAGTCTAACATTATCACAATCTCATTATATTAAGACAATACTTGAAAAATTCAATCACTTGGGTTTTAAAGTTGCAAAGACTCTGATTGACGTGAATCATACATTAGCAAAGAACAAAGGCCAAAACATATCACAATTGGATTATGCTCATGTATTGGGTTGCTTAATGTACATCATGAATTGTACACGACCAGATATAGCTTGATATATAAGTAAATTGTGTTTATATACGAGGAATCTAGGTCAATCTCACTGGATAGCCATGCAGCGAGTTTTGAGGTATTTAGTACATACTAAGACTTTGCACTACAGTAAACATCAGGCGGTCATTGATGGATGCTGTGATGCAAATTGGATCACCGGATCAACCGATTCGATGTCCATAATGGATATGTATTCACTATTGGTGGAGGAGCGGTATCTTGGAAGTCGTCCAAACAAACTTGTATTGCCCTCTCTACAATGGAGACTGCGTTCATAGCCTTGAATAAAGCTGTTGAAGAAGTTGAATAACTCCGAAATTTTTTGAAAGATATTTCATTTTGGCACAAGTTGTTGGCACCAATATGCATACATTGTGATAGTCAAGCGGAAATTAGAAGGGCTGGGAGCATTATATATAAAAGTAAATCTCGTCATATACGATGAAGACATAAAACCGTTAGGCAATTACTACCTAGAGGAATTATCATGATTGATTATGTAAAGTCAAGTGATAATGTGTCGAATCCACTTACAAAAGGCCTAACTAGAGAGGTAGTTGAGAAATCATCAAGGAGAATGAGACTGTGTCCGAGAACAAGTCATAGTGGAGGTAACTCTACCTAGAAGACTTGAGATCCTACTATCTAGGTTCAAGGAAATGAAACAAAGTCATTAATGATGGTTCAACATAGTCAACTAAACTTTTGGTCCATTTTCGTAATGTGACAATGTTCAGTAACAAGGATAAAACATTAAGGCTTTTTAATTATTTTTGAATTTGGTACGGGGTATATTAAATAGTGTATCTACGGGATGACATGTTTAGGAATCACCTATGTAAGTGTGAAGTGTTAGCCTCTTCTAGGAGAACTTTGGAAGGCCAGTTCTCTACGCATTTATGAAACCAGGCGATGTTCATTGCTGAAACGAACACAACAATGAGAACCAAAGATGGTTAAGGGTTAGTTGTGTGAATTATGGTTGTCTAGGTATACACCCAAGTTCGACGGTTCAAAGATATCAAATCTACCGATTGTCTGAGTATATCCGACATAAGTTCACTACGGAAAGTTATCTAGATGCAATTAATCTTTCCTTGCGAATCACACAGTTTTCCATGCATGTTTCCGTGATATAGCCATTCCTCATTTATGTGGGGGATTGTTGGGGTTTTATGTATTTAAGTATATTAAATACTTAAAAGGGTGAAGGGGAAATAGAGGGAAACAAAATTTTTAAGTGAAAGTTTAAGTTTCCCCCCTCGATGAAGGAACATTGTCCCATATTGGAAGAGAAAAATGTTTTTGATGGGTATATAAATTGCTCTTATTCTATCTCATAAAGAGTTGAGAAGAAGGCAAGCCTCGCGTCACCGTCCTCATTGCTCGCTCGCTCGGCTCGGCTTGGCTCGACGTCGGCTTCGACTTCGACTTCGGATTCGGATTCGGATTCAGATTTGGCTTTGGTCAAATAGTGACTACCCTTCAATTTTCTCTCTTTATTGTTGAGTAAACATCCATTTATATTTTGGCATTTATGGTATAGCCGTTTTGCAAAAACATCCATTATAAAGTGTTGCACCTCTTCAGATTTCAGCTCAACTTTGGTTATAAATACAAGACGATTTTGCTCGGAATTTTTATACGATTTTCTGAGTTTCTCCTCCTTCTTCTGCATACTTTAAACATTAAACAAAGGAACAGTAAGTGTGATTTGCTACCGAACGTTTTGTTCACTGAAACACCGAGGTTTGAAGTACCACTACACCAGTGTGTAATTCGTTTTATCCTAGGAGGAAATAATCCATAACCTTGGGTACTAGGAGGGGATTAAATTCATTAAGGAATCACTATGAATTTCGTGGACCCGAATTGGTTTTTTTTACTTCGTTTACATTTCTGTGTATGTTATTGTATTTTCTCAATAACTATTTTATAAATACAGATTGCTAACATATACTACATTCAAGGCACTAATGCAAGTATTAGTAGTTGTTTCCACGTTTCGATCCCGTTACCCGGGGCGAAGCCCCCTTTTGCTAACCCTTCGTTAAATTATTATGAAAAACCATATTGTATATATAAGTAAAATATTGATGTTAGATGTATATAACATATATTAAACATTCTTTTTCGAAAAATTTGTTTAATTCCTTCATGTTTGAATACCCTTGAAAAACTTCCTGACTTTGGCACTACTGCTTGTGACCTATAAATCACGCGAAAATAATTTGATGTTGCTCCAAGACAACCCTTCCAAATGCTTTGGACCACAAATGTCTAAAAGAAATTCTTTTTTTTGAAACTTCGAGCCCAAAAATATCATCATATAAACTTTAGTTAAAATGAAGAGTGGTTGTTTAATTTTCTTGCTTAATCAGCCAACAGCTTTATTTCTTGAGGTTAAGGCAATCGTATATGATATATAGGGAAATATATAGCTTGCAAGTTTCCTTTGGCCTTTTATTTATATAAATCCATGCATAACAGTGCATTAATTATTTAATGTACTTTATTATGTAATATCTATTATCTACTATATATTATTGTGACGAGAAGAAATCGCATTGCTGAATAGACAGTTCGTTTGTTAAGTGTCTTCAGTCGTTGAAAATTTTGAATTCTTATCAGAAACTGTAATTTGTAAAGAGATCGATCATAAAATATATATTTCTTTGTACAATTTATATTAATTATTAGCATTAGTGGCTTGGACCACTATAATATATATATTAGGTAAATGACATTATATTGCCGCTCTTATTATAATAGTCAAAACAAGGTACAATCAGACGTCTTTATAACAACATCACTATATAACAATAATTCACTATAAAAGTCAAGTTTTTTATGGAGCCAATTTTCATACTATGTTATAATACTTGTTCTATATAAAAAAACATTGCTATAAGAACAAACCAAAAAATTCAAAGCAAATAATATTTGTTATAGAAAAATTTGTCTATATATTTTTTGTATATAATGTAACTACCGAATGAAAATAATTTCTGACACGAATTAAAACTGAAAAAAAAAAAACCATAGATATTCCCGACACTTCGTCTACTTAAGGACAACGTTGATTCCCCGGATTGGGTGAGGTTAAAAAGATAAAAAAAGGAAAGGAAAACTCTATAAACACCAAAAGAAATGGTAAAAAAAAAATAAATTAAGTTAGTGAAAAGCAACAAGTATTCAGTAAATAGTCCATGCGTATTGCAAACTCAGTTTATATTATTATAGAAACAAAATGAAAATGAAAACCATAAATCGGAGACGTTAACCAACACATCATTCCTTAAAAAATGCTATTTTTTTTGTGTGGTTTCTCTAGTTTCAACAATATTTTTGTTAACTTTACTTATAATGCACAACGTTTAATGGTCAGAAGGCAAATCTAAAATTTAAAGTTTATGAGTTCAGTATTTTAGTCTTTTTAAGTTATCTGGTTCTAAACTAATAATATGTATTTACTAAATAAATATTTAAAATAAATATAAATTTGGATTAAAATTACTGAATTGAAACGAATCCATAACTTAATTCACTCCTGTCCAAAATAGTAATCTTTCCCAACTTTTTTTTCTGGCAGGATGTCAACGTGTTTGAAACAATAGGGCTTTCCTTCAAGTTCAGAAAGTGAAAGATGACCTCTCAAAAATACAACGAAACAAAATAGGTATATTCTTTTGTCTCCAACTTAATACATTTTCCGCTCTGTCGTATTTTTCTTTTATATGTCCCTTAACAAAGCAATCAATAAAAATATTTTTTACTAAAACACCCTTATTTATACCTTTAAGCTTTCTTCAATTAATATGTTCTCTATCAATATCTTTTACTTTCAAGGATACTATTAATGCTAAGGAATAGGTGGAGAAAAATAACAAAATTATACCTTGATTTTTAAAAATTGAATCTTTTAGACTATATATTTAGTAATCACGAGAAGGACAGTCTTGGTGTAACTGATAAAGTTGTTGTCATGTGATCTGGGTCACGGATTCGAGCCGTGAAAATAACATCTTGCAAAAATATAGGGTAAGGCTGCGTACAATAGACCCTTGTGGTCTGTCCCTTCACCGAAACTCGTATATAGAGGGAGCTTAGTGCATCATACTGTCTTTTTTCTTGTATACGGTAAAAATCAGTGGTTCGATTTTACAATCATTAACACACCTCGTAAAGACCTGCCCCAGATGGCTCGAAGCCCAGCTTGGGGTTTCAACCCCGTGTCCCCTCAATGATCGACCTCGAGGCAATGTAAAATCAACAACTACGGTGGATTGATGTGAGGTTCCAAGGCACGTGACTAGAGCTGACAAAGTTTTGTAGGCTAGTTTAGACCCGTATCATGGCATTAAATGGTTGTACCAAATCCACGTCTTTGTAATAAATGCATTTGTACTATGTTGGGATTCCCCCTCATATATAAAGAGGATCCTTGTCATTTTGTAAAGGGATATCTCTAATTTAACATATTCTCTTGATTTCACTACTTACATTTATTGCCTATATTCATAGTGTTCTATTTAATATTCTTCATTATTAATCATAAAAGGCTTCCATAAAGGCTTTCATAACTGTTAATCCTCCATTAATTGCCCTTAGCGGGGCATCCGACTCAACCTTGAGGTGCCACATGCGTCGGCTCGAGGCCCCGATTTCCCGCCATTTTGTTTGGTGACTAAGCCGTTTTCAAGATATTATCATATTTTAAAGTCTCTCACTTAGCATTTATTTCCTAAAAGCTAGCATAAAATAGATTACATATTTTTAGAATCACAAAATCAAATCTAATTGTTATTACCATGTTCAAGGTACATAGTTTGGCGCCCACCGTAGAGCTAAAGATAATAATGATTATTTTCTTGCTGGTTCACTACATAATACAAGTTATATTTAACACATTTTCTTGTCTAAGTTTTTTGATTTCAGGTCAAAATGTCCAACTCACTAAACACAAACGGAAAAACCAATCTTGCGGACCGTGGTAAAAATGGTGCAACTATTCCAGGTGTTGGTGTACCACCACGTAACTCTGAGGATGCGTAAGAACCAATTCCCGTGTATGCGATCTCGCGTGATGCTCAATACATCGAAATAAGCTCCCACAGTAACTGGAGTATACAACAAGGAGATCAACAAGAAGCTTAGAAAACCCCGGCTCAAGAAGAACGAGGAGTTAGCCTTCACGTCATCTTGGAGATGTTACAAGCACAACATCTAGCGATTGCTCAGTTGCAAAATTGCCAGAAAACTCCCAGCACAGTAGCACCGGAAACAGCTCTCCGAGCAGGGCAAATACCAGAAAAATCAAGCAACAATAGGTAGGCAGATGATCCTGCCATCATAAAGATGATCGAGGACCTCACAAAGAGGATCCAATCGGGTGAGAAGAAGATAGAAACCAATGACAAGAAGGTGGAGCTACAATTCTAGGGTCGATCAAATTCCGGGTGTACCTCCAATCTTGAAGGGTATAGATTCGAAAAAATTCGTACAAAAGCCATTCCCATAGGAAACGACCCCAAAACCCGTTCCAAAAAAATATAGAATGCCTGACATTCCGGAGTACAATAGAACCTCGGACCCCAACGAGCACGTCAGTGCTTAAACTTGTGTAGTGAAGGGCAACGACCTAAAGGACGACAAGATCGAATCCGTCCTACTGAAAAAGTTTGTAGAAACACTTTCAAAAAGGGCCATGATGTGGTATCACAACCTAGCTCCTAACTCTATAGATTTATTTGCCATGCTGGGAGATTCTTTCATAAAGGCACACATCGGTGCCATCAAGGTAGCTATAAGGAAATCTGACATCTTCAAAATCAAGCAAAGGGAGAACGAGATGCTGCAAGAGTTCATAACTCGCTTTCAAATGGAATGAATGGAACTACCACCACTCTTCGATGACCGTTTAGTGCAGTCTTTCACTCAAGGTTTGAACGAGCAAAGCTCAATAGCTTCGCAGCTGCTGAGGCAGAACTTAGTTGAGTATCTCGTTGTGACTTGGTCGGACGTCCACAATCGATACCAATCAAATATCAAGGTCTAAGACGACCAACTAGGAGCCCCATCAGTCTCGCTACATTCTAGCAGGCTTTCGGCAAAAGAGCCAAAGCCAAACAAAAAAGGATACCAACCCTACACTGAAGATAGAAGAAGCGCTCTAAGGCGAAACATACCCCGCAATGATCGAAGGATGGATTGAGGCCACAATCCTCGAGGACTTATTAGCAGAGGTGGATTTGATAGCCACCGGGGCCGACAGAGGCACCCTGATTATCAGAATACAACTTCAATGTCAATATTTCAGACATCGTATTCACCATCAGTAAAATCAGAGACACCGGGCGGCCAAGGCATATCCAATCAGATCCTTCGCAAAGGAACCATAACATAATGTGTGAATTTCATAGCAAACACGGTCACGGGATCGAAGATTTCTAGCAACTACAAGAAGAAGTATCCCGACTATTCAGCAAAGGTCACCTTCGCGGATTCCTTAGCAACCGAGCCAAAAATCATTTAAAGAGAGGCAGCCAAGAACAATGAAAAAGATGAGCCACAACATGTCATACACACGATCTTAGTAGGCATCGATGTTCTACAAGAACCCATGTTCAGAAGAACAAAAATATCCATCACCAGAGAAAAGCGAACTCGAGGTTACGTACCCGAGGATGCTCTCACATTCGGCGACAAGGTTATCGAAACCTTGTCTCAGCCTCACAATGACACATTGGAAATCTCTTTTGAATACATTTCAAATTAAATGTGTACTTGTAGATCCAGGTAGCTCGGCTAATATTATCATGTCGAAGGTTGTAGAGAGCCTCAAACTGCTCAACCAAATCATGCCCGCCTCTCAAGTCCACAACGGGTTCAACATGGCGAGCAAAACAACAAAAGGAGAAAACATCCTCTCGGTCAATGTGGCCGGCACTACCCAAAATACAAAATTCCATGTCATCGAAGGAGACATGAGGTACAATGCCTTGCTCGGGAGGCCATGGATACACTGTATGAGAGAAGTACCATCCACCCTCCATCAAATGATGAAATTTCTGACAAAGGATGGGATAAAAATCGTTTACGCAGAATAACATGTAGCAAAAGAGATGTTTGCAGTGCACGATGTGGCACCAACACCAATACCTCTACCGTTGAAGGAGCCAAAGGATAAGCAAATAGTAAAATAGCAATAACAAGCTACTTTCTTGGCTACGATCGACTAAACAAAGCACATGACCGTACTGCATCCTCACAACAAACAATTGAATCATATCAAGGCCCGAAGCTCCGCCAACACTAAGGTAGCATCATCTCCCTTTTTAGCTACATTTTATACTAACCTGAGTGCAGGTATTCGGTCGAAATGGGTGAAGTAGTTTCCAACCCGAAGGCCTTATGTTCCAAAAGCATACAATTTTACTGCATTATTCCTTTTCTCTTAATTTTTTTCTTCTTTGTTTATTTAATGTCTAGATTAATTTTCCGCATTTAGAACCATTCATCAAACAAATTGCACGTCTTGATTCCAACATGATTGTCACGTATCTATTTGTAACCCTCATGTGTGAAATTATTTGTATACTTATTTATATTAAAGTCACAATATAGCATGGCCGGAAACCATACTAATGGATCTTGAGGGGTGCCTAAAACCTTCCCCTCGAGATAATTTTTAGCCCTTACCTGAACTATGGTTTTCAAATTCAAACTCTTAGTATCCTAATGCACTTAATCATTAGGTGGCGACTCTTCAAATCCAATAACTCAATTCCCACACGAGAATAGAGTTGTCTTCAAGGGGGCGTCAACATCATGGTGACTTTGCTGGGAATTTTTTAGGCTTTTACCGCATTATGTTATATGTGACTTTATTGTTTTCTTTATTTCTTTAATTAATACCTTTATTAGAAACTGACTTGTCTTTTTGTTTCTTTTTGTTTAACGCTTTCATTTACTATTTTCATTCAATACCATTGTAATTTTTGAGAAATTATTGTAATCATTATGAATGTGAAAATATGTGACAATTTGTTTCATTTTTGTAATTGCATCTTCAACATCATATTCCACTCATGCCAGAAAAATATCATAGCAATGCTTGATGAGTTGTTGCGCTCTTCCGATATCATTACCCCTAAATTTGGCAAAGGCATATTTGCGGTAAAACCAGTCAATCGGCGGTGCAATCGACGGTTCTGTGCCTTTCCCTCTTGAGTTGTTAGGTCAAGGGTACCGGTTTAGCACCTCATAAAACCTTATTCTATTTAATTGTTCATGCATCACTGTCAAACATAGTCTGGTCAGTTATATCGTCCAAATAATGACTATTTAAGATATCCTTGTCCAAAGTCCACTGGGTCATGGAACCCAAACGGACTACACAATATTCTGTGCATTTATTTGGAGAACTAAATACGATTATGCTAATGATTGATTTAAATAGTCGAGTCCAGTAGGGGTAGGGCTTAACCCTTTGTTTTGTAGAAAATGAAGTACGAAGTTCCTAGATTCGGCATGGTAACCAACATCTACCCAAGGTTGATGAGATAGTGGAAAACCTTCACTCCAGCGATCAGACCCTCATCCACAGATATTTGGGGAATGTTAGAATGCTCAGGACATTTGACTAGGGCTTATCTACTGCTGGGGCTGTGTGAGCTGGTGAAGCTGTTCGATGGAGCTAAAAATGTCGAGTCTGGGGAAGCTCCTTCTGGGACCAAATAGTTAGGAGTCTCTTTAAGGTCCTTCAAGGACCAAATAGTTAGGAGTCTCTTTTCCTTTTCGCTTTAAAATTTAATAAGGCAAATGGCCATTAGTGACATTTTTACTTTATGCAATTTTAGTGTCATTTTGGGATTCATCTTATTTTTATCAATAAAATGAGACATTTAGCATTATAAGTTCTCCAAATTAACTTATCGCTAGGCCTACCTTGGGCACAATGAGGCACCCAAATTAGGACATGATTTATATACTTGTACTATGTGTCTAAATAATGCAATGTTTTCCTCCTCATGATCCTTACTAACTTGTTACCTTTTTTGTTTAACTTTTATTTTATTCCCCTCCCCAAAAGGTTAGTTCATTCACTCTGGAAAAATTATCCTATTCCACGAGATCTTGGGACCCTCCATCCACCCCCATCTTAGTCCCTTCCATACAGGCTGCACAACTCAACAACTGGACCGTCAAAACCACCAAGGCCCGGAAAGCTTCGGGGTACCATGGCTGAATAAAGTACTATGCATTATCTTTTACATTTTTGCTAGTTGATTTCGTTTCAGTATTATCTTTAAATTTTGAAAAGAGCTCTGATGTTAAAAATAATTTTGCAATTTATCAAAGTATTTTAGTTTCTTATAAATCTCACTTTTATCATTTTCTCTATCATTTACTTTTTTTACACAATATTACTATTACTTATCTTGATGAACCGACGAATGTGACATGCGCGAGACAACGTAAAAAATAGATATAGACTCATAAGAGGATGAAATACTAAAAGAGGTCATTAAAGAGGTTGAAGACTTCAAGAATAGGCCTAAGTCTAACCTGTACAAAACTGATGTCGTCAACTTGGGAGATACAGAGAATGTCAAGGAAACGCGTATCAGTGTTCACTTATCACCGTCAGAAAATGAAGAGTACACAGTGTTCTTAAAAGAATATGAGGAAATATTTTCCTGGTCATATGATGATATGACCGGTCTCAGTACATCTCTTGTAGCTCACAAATTGGCAACAGATCTAACATGTCCGCTGGTAAAGTAGAAGCGTAGAAAGTTCAAGCCAGAAATGAGTTTGAAGATCAAGGAAGAAATCATCAAACAATTCAAAGCCAAGGTCCTCAAGGTAGTGGAATATCCAACATGGTTAGCCAACATTGTGCCAGTGTAAAAGAAGGATGGGTAGGGCAGAGTCTGTGTCGACTACCGTGTGATGACCCAAAGGGCATCACTTGTTTTTCTCATCTATTCCATGCTTTCGAGGCCTTCAAAATCTCATTTTACATTGCCTCAATTTACGTCACTGTCCCAGCGCATAAACGAAAAGTTTTTATGTTGAAATATGTGAATTTTGTGAAAAAATTGAAGAATTTAGATATTAATATGATTATAGTTGACTTTGATCAACATTTTTGGTAAACGAACCTGGACTTGAGATCGGACTATCCCGGAAGGTCCGTAGAAAAATATGGGACTCGAGCATGTGCCTAGAGTCAAAATTCGAGGTCTAGAACCTGAGTAAAAGAATTTTTCTGTTATATTGTTTTTCTGCAATTATTAAGGAAAATGAAAATGAAAATTGATCAATAGGTTATGGTATCGGGCTCGTATTTTGGTTCCAACGTCCGGTACAAGTCTTATATATTGTTTAAGCGCTTCCTGTAAATTTTGGTCGAAAACGGACGTTGTTTGACGTGTTTCGGACCTACATAGATAAAGTTAAAATTTATGAACTTTGAAATGAAAAGTGATGATCTTGGGGTTTAATACATTGAATTTGATGTTATTTTAGCAATTTGATCGCTCGAGGAAGTTCGTATGATGTTTTTGAGTTAGTGTGTGTGATTGATTAGGAGGCCCAAGGGCTCGGGGGTGTTTCAGAGGCGTGTCGGGGTGGTTTTTCACTTCAAAACATACAGGTTTTCCTTCAGGTTGCAGGCCAGATTGCTCTTCGCGTTCGCGTTCGCGTTCGCGTTCACCCTCACGCAATCGCGATGCTGGCCAGGTCTCCTTTCTACGCATTCACGATCCTTTTCTCGCATTTGCGTAACTTCACTTCCGCCTCATGCGCATTCACATACTAAGCCACGCATTCGCGTAGTTATTGTCCTTCCCCTACTTGCGTTCGCGTTAAAGTCCACGTGTTCGCACAGACCAAGTTCTGGAACCCTAGCATTTTTCCTTTTCGTGTTCGTATCCTCTTGCACGCAATCGCGGTGCTTACCCCTATTCCTTCATCGCGAACACGACAGGGGTGTCGTGAACGCAATGAATATTTTTACCCAGTGATTTTTTTAAAAAGCGGGATAGAATCAGTAGCTCGAGATTTTACATTTTTTTATCATGAGTCTTCCTCTCTTCCAAGCCCTAGGAAGCCATTAAAGCCCCCAAGTTTCAAGGCTCTTTGAGTAAGTAATTTCACAATTATTTCTTTCATTAATTAACTAGTTTCTAAGCTTAAACCATGAAATCAAGGTAGAAATCATGGGTTTTGACCAAAGTTAAGTTTTTGAGAATTTTGGGTATTTCAACCCCAATTTGGGGTAGAATCTTTAAAAAAATTATATATTTGCACTCGTGGAGGTAGGGGTGAATTTATTTTGGTTCGAACCTCGGGTTTTGACCAAGCAAGCCCTAGGGGTCGGTATTACAATTTTTGGATGAAATATTAAAAGGACTTTAATTAGGCAATTGGGATAGTTTGTTGAGTATAATTGATGATATTAAATAAATTATGTATAGATACGATTGAATTGGAGAGAAATTCAAAAGGAAAGGCATTGCTTGAGGACTAAGTTGGTCGTAAACCTTCGAGGTAAGTGTTTGGTCTAACCCTAGCTTGAGGGAATAGGACTTGAGTTTTGTTGCTAATTGCTTTGTGATTGAGTATGATGTATAAGCATGGTGACGAGTATCTATACATTGGTGTCTAGCATGATCGTGAGTCTTTATGATATGAATTCCATGTTATCGGAGAATGTCTATGCACTGTTAATTGTGTTCCCTTGCTGGGATGATTGAACTGTTAATTGTGCTCCCTTGCCGGGATGGTTGAACTGTTAATTATGCTCGCTTGTCGGGATGATTGAGCAGTTAATTGTACTCCTTTGCCGGGATGATTGCTATGTATTTGTCTGCTGTGTGTGTACTTGATTTTGACTGTTTCTTGAGGACTTAGACGGTTAAATGATAAATAATGTCGATTGGGTTACACGCTGCAACAATGATATATGATAAATAATGTGGATCGGGTTGCAAGATGCAATAATTGTAATTATGGAACGGGTTGCACGCCGCAACAGTTGTTGACATATGTGGTTATGTCTGAATATTTATTCTTGTTTCACTGTGGAATTAAGCTGTTTTGGTTGTTACTCTGGATTAATGTTTAATTGTATTTCCCGCAGCATGTTCCCCCTCCTTTGATGTTGATTTTTTTATTATTCGATATTCCGATGTATATTTTATAACTGCACAGGCTTTTGTGGTGTCCAGTCTAGCCTCATCATTACTTCGCCTGGGCTAGATTAGGCATTCACCAGCACATGGGGTCGGTTGTGCGGATACTACACTTCTGTGCGATTTTTGCACAGGTCCAGGTTTTGAGCAGCAGCAGTAGTAGTTCGATAGCAGGATTTCATTACTACGAGACGGAGGTAGCTTGCAGGCGTCCGTAGGCCTGGCGTCTCTTCTTATGCTTTTCATTTATAGTCTAGTCTCATTGTTTCGAGACAAAAAGCTGTTATATTTCTTTCAGACCATTATATGTAATTTATTCTTAGTGGTTTGTGAGTTTGTGACACCAAATCTTGGGTAGAGGATGTTGCTGAGTATTTCATGTTTATTTCAGACTTATAAAAATTAGACTTCCGCAGTTATTGTTATCATTATTATTTATGCTTTAAAAGTTGACAACAAGATGATTATGGTAATGAAAATGGTGAGTAAATTGTCTTGCCTAGCTACCATGAGTAGGCACCATCACGATCTCGATGGTAACAAATTCGGGTCGTGACAAGTTGGTATCAGAGAACTAGGTTACATAGGTCTCACAACTCACGAACAAACTTAGTAGAGTCTGAGGGGTAGGTACGGAGACGTTTGTACTTGTTCCTCAGAGTCTATTGAGTTAGGAAAAATCCCTCATTTGTTCTTTCTTGTCGTGCGTTTTGGTTCCTAAAATGCTGGTTGAATTTCTACTCTATTCTTTCACAGATGGCGAGAACACGCGCTTCCTCATTCGATGATTAGCTGTCCGAGCCTCAGGCAAATCCTACGAGGGGCGGAGGCCGAGGTCGTGCTATAAACTGTGGTAGGGACAAAGCTCAGCCCCAGGCCACAGTTCCAGAGGTGGAGTCTCATATTGATAATGGCAAGGAGGTTCCAGCCCCAGCAGCTCCAGTGAGCCCAGCTCAGGTCCCAGGAGGGGTCATGTTCACCCCGGATCTTCAGGATGCTCTGGTCTGGATAGCGGGCTTTATGAATAGCGTCGCCAGAGCAGGGTTGCTGCCAGTAGCACCAAACACTTCTCAAGCTGGAGGAGGGGTTCAGACTCCTGTTACGTTTACACTGGAGCCAGTAGCTCCCTAAGCTCAGGACCCAGTGGTTCAGCTCGCAGCGGCAGCTCAGACAGGCATTACAGCTCAGGCCGGAGATAGAGCGGCGATGTCTTCTGATGCTTTGTGGAGACTTGATCAGTTCTCCAATTGTTTACCATCACCTTTAGCGGTACTTCATCGGAGGATCCCCATGAGTTTTTATTCAGTTTCCACGAGATTCTCAGGACTATGGGAATAGTGGAGACCAACAAGGTTGATTTTTGCACTTTCAGGCTTGCAGGATCCGCCAAGACTTGGTGGAGAGATTTCTGCCTATCTCGGCTAGCAAGGTCCCCATCTTTAACATGGGATCAGTTTGTAGAGTTAATCTTGGAAAATTTTCTCCCTGTCACTAAGCGGGAAGCACTTCGTAGGTCGTTTGAGCACCTCTAGCAGGGCTCCATGACTGTTACTCAGTACGAGACTAGATTTGTGGATTTGGCACGCCATGTAGTTGTGATACGCCCTTCAGAGTAGGAGAGGGTCCGGAGGTTCATTGATGGATTGATTCAGCTGATCCGTATTCAAATGGCCATGGGAGTTGGTATTGACATATCCTTCCAGGAGGCGGCCAATGCGGCCCCTAGAGTTTAGATGGCCCTTACTCGGGGAGGTGGTCATGCATCAGACAAGAGGCCTTGTCATACTAGAAGATTCAGTGGTGCCTTATCTAGAGGCAGGGATTCTTATGATAGGGGACAATTTTCCAGGCCTTTTCAGTCAGTCCTCTAGGCTTCACAGGGTGGTCCAGGTGATCGTGGTTTCCGTGAGCAGTATTCAGATCAACACCCTATCAGTGCATAGCCTCTTCAGATTGTTTGTGGAGGTGATTCAGGCCTTTAGGGACAGTCTCATCATTCCGAGGGGTGTTATGAGTGTGGAGAATACGGTCATATTAGGAGAGCTTTCCGAGAATGAGGGGTTCACATACACAACAGAAGGGTCCTCGCCCCATGATTCAGGCACCAGCTGACCCACAACGTACATAGCTAGCTAGGGGTGGGGGTAAGGATCATAAAGGTTGAGGTTGAGACCGTAGAGGTATAGGCCGTCCCACTAGGGGTAGAGGTCAGCCGGTGGATAACCGTCCCAAACACATTGTTCAGGGAGGTTGTGTCGATCCCCGATGTTATGCTTTTGCCAGCCAGGCCAAAGGTAGAGTTGTTAGATGCTGTGATTACAGGTACCATTCTGGTTTGCGATAGAGATGCTTCAGTATTATTTGACCCTAGGTCTACATATTCATATATGTCTTCCTACTTTGCACCATGCTTGGCTATGTCTAGTTATGCCTTGGAGATTCTTGTCTATGTGTCTATGCCAGTGGGTGACTCTATAGTAGTCATGGGTGACTCTATCGTAGTCAACCGGGTGCATCAATCCTGCATTGTTGTGTTTGAGGGTCTTGAGACCCGTGATAATTTATTACTATTAGATATGGTGGACTTTGATGTTATATTGGGGATGGATTGGTTGTCCTCGTATTACGCTATCCTTGATTATCACGCCAAGAAAGTGACCTCAGCATTGCTAGAATTACCCCGACTAGAGTGAAAAGGGACCTTAGGCCATGCCACTCACAATATTATTTCATACGTTAAGGATCGTCGCATGGTCGGGAAGGGGTGTTTAGATTATCTAGCGTATGTTCATAACTCCAGCACAGAGGTTCCTTTTATTGACTCTATTCCCATTGTACGGGAGTTTCCTGGGGTTTTCCTTTCAGACCTACCGGGTATGCCGCCCGACAGGGATATTGACTTCTGTATTGATCTGGCTCCGGGCACTCAGCCTATTTCTCTTCCGTCGTATCGCATGGCCCCACCAGAGTTAAAAGAGTTAAAGGAGTAGTTGTAGGACTTGCTAGAGAAGGGCTTTATCAGGCCCAGTATTTCTCCTTGGGGTGCATCGGTATTATTCATGAAGAAGAAGGATGGGTTGATGTGGATGTGTATTGATTACCGGCAATTAAACAAAGTGACGATAAAGAATAAGTATCCACTACCAAGGATTGATGATTTGCTTGACCAGCTCCAGAGATCAAAGGTGTTCTCAAAGATAGACTTGAGGTCTGGCTACCATCAGTTGAAGATTATGGCATCTGATATCCCTAAGATAACATTTTGCACTCGGTATGTGTACTGCAAGTTTTTAGTTATGTCTTTTGGGTTGACCGATGTCCCAGCAACATTTATGGAGTTGATGAACCGAGTGTTCAGACCTTATCTAGACTTGTCCGTGATAGTCTTTATAGATGATATCCTAGTGTACCCCCGCATCCAGGAAGAGTATGAGCAACACCTCAGAGTGGTTCTTCAGACTCTAAAGGATAATCAACTATATGTTAAGTTTTCAAAATGCGAGTTCTAGTTGAGTTTGGTTGCATTCCTAGTTCATATTGTATCAGTAGAGGGTATTCAGGTGGACCCAAAGAAGATTGAGGCAATCAAGAATTAGCCTCGACCAGCTTTAGTGATCGAGATTCCGAGTTTCTTGGGGTTAGCAGGTAAAAACCATTGGTTCGTAAAGGGGTTCTTTTCTATTTTAGCCCCGATGACCAGGTTGTCCCAGAAGGGTGCCCAATTCAAGTGGTCAGATTAGTTCGAGGCGAGCTTTCAGAAGCTCAAGACAGCTCTGACTACGACACCGGTGTTGATCTTGCCTACGGGTTCAGGGCCTTACACAATCAATTATGATGCTTCCCCTACTGGGCTTGGAGCGGTATTGATGAAGGATGGCAAGGTTAATGCCTATGCCTCGAGACAGTTGAAAATCCATGAGAAGCATTATCCAGTTCATGACCTAGAGTTGGCAGCAATTGTTCATTCCTTAAAAATTTGGAGGCATTATCTATATGGTATGGCATGTGAGGTATACACGGATCACAAGAGCCTTCCGTACTTGTTCAAGTAGAAGGAGTTGAATATGCGGTAGAGGAGATGGCTAGAGTTGTTGAAAGATTATGATGTTACTAACATATTTCACCTAGGTAAGGCTAATGTAGTGACCGATGCGTTGAGTAGAAAGTCTGGCAACATGGGTAGTCTCGCTTATATTTCGGTCAGCCAGAGACTGCTTGCTTTAGATGTTCAGGCCTTGGCTAACCGATTTGTGAGATTAGATATTTCTGAGCCTAGCAGAGTGTTGACTTGCACGGTTGCTCGTTCTTCTCTATTGGAGCATATCCGTGAACGGCAGTTTGATGACCCTCATTTGTGTGTCCTGATAGACACAGTGCAGCGGGGAGGTGCTACGAAGGTAACCTTAGGTGATGACGGGGTGTTGAGATTGCATGGGCGAGTTTGTGTTGCCAATGTTGATGGGATTCGAGAGTTGATCTTAGTAGAGGCCCATTGGTCTTGATATTCTATCCACCCGAGCACCGTGAAGATGTATCAGAACTTGCGGCAGTAGTATTGGTGGTATAGGATAAAAAAAGACATTGTTGTGTATGTCGCTCGGTGTTTAAATTGTCAGCAGGTCAAATTTGAGCATCAGAGGCTTGGTGCTGTGTTTTAGAGAATTGAGATTCCCAAGTGGAAGTTGGAGCGGATTACAATGGATTTCTTTACTGGACTTCCGTTGACTCGGAAGAAGTTTGACGCTACTTGGGTCATTGTTGATAGGTTGACCAAGTCAGCACATTTCATTCTAGTAGCACTCTCCTATTCATCCGAGAGGTTAGCGGAGATTTATATCCGGGAGACTGTTCGCCTTCATGGGGTGTCGGTATCTATTATCTCAAATCAGAGTATGCAATTTACCTCGCGCTTCTGTAGAGCGGTTCAACAAGAGTTAGGCACCCAGGTTCAGTTGAGCACAACATTCCATCCTCAGAAAGACGATCGGTCCGAGTGGACTATTAAAATTTTGGAGGATATGCTCCGAGCTTGCGTCATTGACTTTGGAGGCTCATGGGACCCATTTTTTCCTTTAGCATAGTTTGCCTACAACAATAGCTACCAGTGTAGAATTCAGATGGCTCTAAATGAGGCATTGTATGGCAAGTGATGTCGGTCTCCGACTGGATGGTTTGAGCCGGGAAAGGCCCGGTTGTTGGGTACTGATTTAGTTCAGGAGACCTTAGATAAGGTCAAGACTATTCAGGAGAGGCTACATTCAACTTAGTCTAGGAAAAAGTGTTATGCAGATGGTAAGGTCCGAGATGTAGATTTCATGGTTGGTGAGCGAGTATTGCTCTAGGTGTCACCTATGAAGGGCGTGATGAGGTTCAGAAAGAAGGGAAAGCTTAGCCCTAGGCACATTTGTCCATTTGAGATTCTTGATCGAGTGGGAGAGGTGGGTTATAGACTTGCATTGCCACCTAGCTTATCAGCTGTGCATCCAGTTTTCCATGTATCTATGCTTTGGAGGTATCACGACGATCCTACACATGTGTTAGACTTCAGCACTATCTAGTTGTACAAGGATTTATCTTACGAGGAAGAGTCGGTAGCTATTCTAGACCGGCAGGTTCGACAGTTGAGGGCGAAGAGCTTTCCTTCAATACATGTTCAGTGGAGAGGTCAGCCCCCTGAGGCATCGACCTGGGAGTCCGAGTCTGATATGCGGAGCCGTTATCCACATTTGTTCCCCGACTTAGGTACTTCTTTCTCTTGTCCGTTCGAGGAAGAACAGTTGTTTTAGAGGTGGAGGATGTGACGACCCAAAGGGTCATCACCTATTTTCCTCATCCGTTTAGTGCTTCTGAGGCCTTGAAAACCTTATTTTATAGTGCCTCGATTTGCATGCACAGTCCGGGCGCGTATCTGGAAAGTTTTTATGTTTAAATATGTGAATTCTATTAAACATTTGAAGAATTTTGATATTAATATGATTATAGTTGACTTTGGTCAATATTTTTTGTAGACGAACCCGTACCGAGATCGGACTGTCCCGGAAGGTCCGTAGAAAAATATGGGACTCGGGCATGTGCTCGGAGTCAAAATCCGAGGTCTAGAACCTGAGTAAAAGAATTATTCTGTTAAATTGTTTTTCTAAAATTATTAAGGAAAATAAAAATGAAAATTTATTAAAAGACTATGGTATCGGGCTCGTATTTTGGTTCCGACGCCCGATACAAGTCTTATATATTGTTTAAGCACTTCCTGTAAAGTTTGGTCAAAAACAGACATCGTTTGACGTGTTTCGGACCTAAATAGCTAATGTTAAGGTTTATGAACTTTGAAAATAAAAGTGATGATCTTGGGGTTTAATTCGCTGAATTTGATGTTATCTTAGCAATTTGATCGCTCGAGCAAGTTCGTATGATGTTTTTGAGTTAGTGTGTGTGATTGGTTAGGAGCCCCGACGGCTCGGGGTTGTTTCGGAGGCGTGTCGGAGTGGTTTTTCACTTCAAAACATATCAGGTTTTCCTTTAGCTATTTCACGCCAGATTGCTCTTCGCGTTCGCCCTCACGTGATCCCGATGCTGGCGTGGTCCCTTTTCTACGTGTTCGCGAATCTTTTCTCGCATTAGTGTAACTTCACTTCCACCTCCTTCGCGTACGCGTACTAAGCCACGCGTTCGCGTAGTTATAGTCCTTCCCCTCCTCGCGTTCGCGTTAGAGTCCACGCGTTCGCGTTAGAGTCCACGCGTTCGCGTAGACCAAGTTCTGGAACCCCAGCCTTTTTCCACTTTGCATTCGCATCCTCTTGCACACGAACACGATGCTTACCCATATTTCTTTATTGCAAATGCGGCAGGGGTATCGCGAATGTAATGAACATTTTTACCCAGTGATTTTTAAAAAAAATGGGATAGAATCAGTAGCTTGTGATTTTACACTTCTTTTATCACGAGTCTTCCGATCTTCCAAGCCCTAGGAAGCCATTAAAGCCCTCAAGCTTCAAGACCCTTTGAGTAAGTAATTTACCACTTATTTCCTTTACTTTTCCTTCATTAATTAACTAGTTTCTAAGCCTAAATCATGAAATCAAGGTAGAAATCATGGGTTTTGAGCAAAGTTAAGTTTTTGAGAATTTTGGGTAATTGAACCCCAATTTGGGGTCGAATCGTCAAATAAATATAATTTGCACTCGTACGGGTATGGGTGAATTTATTTCGGTTCAAACCTCGGGTTTTGACCAAGCGGGACCGGGGTCAGTTTTATAATTTTTGAACAAAATATTAAAAGGACTTTAATTAGGCAAATGGGTTGGTTTGTTGAGTGGAATTGATGATATTAAATAAATTGCGTATAGATACGATTGAATTGGAGCAAAATTTGAAAGGAAAGGCATTGCTTTAGGACTGAGTTGGCCGTAAACATTCGAGGTAAGTGTTTGGTCTAAACCTAGCTTGAGGGAATATGAGTTGAGTCTTGTTGCTAATTGCTATGTGATTAAGTACGATGTACAGGCATGGTGAAGAGTATCTATACATTGGTGTCTAGCATGACCGTGAGTCTTTGTGATATGAATCCCATGTTATTGGAGAATGTCTATACATTGTTAATTGAGCTCCCTTGCTGGGATGATTGAACTGCTAATTGTGCTCCCTTGCCGGGATGGTTGAACTGTTAATTGTGCTCCCTATTTGGGATGATTGAGCTGTTAATTTTACTTCCTTGACGGGATGTTTACTACATATATGTATGTTGTGTGTGTCCCATGGTTTTGATTGTTTCTTGGGGACTTAGACGGTTAAATGATAAATAATGTGGATCAGGTTGCATGCCACAATAATGATAAATAATGTGGATCGGGTTGTACGCAACAATAGTGATATGTGGAGCAGGTTGCATGCTGCAACAATGGTAAATGTGGAGCGGGTTGCACGCCGCAACAGTGGTAATTATGGAACGGGTTGCACGCCGAAACAGTTGTTTACATTTTTGGTTATGTCAGAATATTTATTCTTGTTTCACTGTGGAATTAAGTTGTTTTGGTTGTTACTCTGGATTAATGTTTAATTGTATTTCCCCGCAGCATGTTCCCTTTCCTTTGATGTTGATTTTTTTGTTATTCGATATTCTGCTGTATATTTTATAACTGCACAGGTTTTTGAGGTGTCCAGTCTAGCCTCGTCAGTACTTCGTCGGGGCTAGGCTAGGCACTTACTAGCACATGGGGTCAGTTGTGTTGATACTACACTTCTATGTGTTTTTTCACAGGTCCAAGTTTTGAGCAGCAACAGCATTAGTTCGATAGCAGGATTTCATTACTACGAGAGTGAGGTAGCTTGCAGGCATCCGCAGGCCCGACATCTCTTCTTATGCTTTTCATTTATACTATAGTCTCGTTGTTTCGAGACATACAACTGTTATATTTCTTTCAGACCATTATATGTAGTTTATTTTTAATAGTTCGTGAGTTTGTGACACCAAATCTTGGTAGAGGATGTTGTTGAGTATTTCGTGTTTATTTTTGACTTATAAAAATTGGACTTCCGCAGTTATTGTTATAATTATTATTTATGCTTTAATAGTTGACAACAGGATGATTATGCTTGTGAGTAAATTGGATTTCCTAGCTACCACGAGTAGGCACTATCACGATCCCAATGTTGGGAAATCCGGGTCGTAACAACCGGGACCTCAACTGGGCCAGTCCAAAAGACGACTTACCCTTGCCAAACATACATATCCTTATCGAAAACAGTGCCATGCGGGAGCTGCAATCATTCGTTGATCGTTTTGTTGGATATCATTAGATATTGATGGACTAAGAAGACGCAGAGAAGACGACTTTCATTATGCCGTGGGGGATGTATTGTTACAAGATAATATTGTTCGGATTGAAGACTGCTGGGGCCACCAAATGAGGGTCATGACTACTATTTTCCATGACATGATACACAAAGAGATTAAGGTTATTAAAAGTACAAGAGGGGGCATGAATTGTATATAATTAAAATTGATCGTAATACGTTGACTTAAAACTTTAGTAGTCAACTGAATATGGCAATCTTGCAAATAGAGAAATTTGAAGTAATATGTAGAAAGTAAGTGCAGAAATCAAATACACCCAGGAATTTTATTCTAGTTTGGATTCAATGTGAATCCTAATCCAGTCCCCTTGGGTTGCAATGGATTTCTCTTCAATCAAATGAATTTTCTTTCGAGTATAGATTTTATATTTGTCGCTCAGTTTTCTAGCATTCATTTGATACAATGCCTCACCAGTTGTGTGCTCTCTTTCTATCCCTGACTTGTTACACAGCAAATCAATATAGGCTACTATGCTTGTTTGTAGTAAATTGAAGAGAGTTATTTTTGGTCGATCAATGTATACTAATAATGGAGTGCATTATGAATTTATAAAAGGATGAATGGTGAAGGCTTGTCAACCCAAGGGTTCTAATCCTTGGAAAGAGTTGATTCTTTCCAAAAATAAAGTACTAGCCATTGCTTCTCTTCATATCTTATCCTTTTCCAAGTGACGGGTTTGACAGAATTCTACCTTGATTTTTGGACCTTCGAATCTTGATTCCTATCCGGATCCTCTAGCTTTAATTGGTCTTTAGTGATTTGATTTGACTCGTCAATTACGGATTGCATTGAATCTTTATTCCATTATAGCAGATTTGATTTTCTAGAATCATGGAGGTAATCCCGTTTTACTTATATAGAGTTGATTCTTTCCTTGTGCATCGTGAGTATTTAGGGCAGCTTCCTTTGAGTACGATATCCTTCCTTGTACGACATAGCAATTCCAATAGTTCATTTTTGCTTCTTTGAACTCCTGCACATGCCTATTAATATGCATCATTAAAATATGTTCTAACAATCTCCCTCTTTTTGATGATGGCAAAATAATATCCACATTCTTGGCTCCCCCTCAATATGTGTAGTCAACTGAACTTAATCTCCGCCTCAATGTGTGCATTCGACCTGTACCTATATATTATTGTCTATGCATGCACAACATAGTTGACTTAACTCGTTCAAAGAATAATAGATACTATTTATGCATGTAGCATAGTCGACTTAACCTGTATAAATAATAGAGAGTATATGCATAATCGACTTGAACTTGCACATAGAGCGTTAATAGTCCAGAAGATATATATTTATCCCTTTTCTTGACCTCAACAAAGAAGGAGTAGTAAAAATAATATCCACATACGCAAAAGAGAAAGGAAAAACATCCACAGGTATAGCCTAACCACAACCAAAACAAGTTTAAAACAAAGGAAAAATTGTCGGTAGACCACATCCATGTCATCGACGCAGAAAGTAGGTAAGAGCATTGCAGATTGCCTCCTTCAACTGTTCAAAGCTGGTGTTGGCAGAAATGCTCATTCCATCCAGCCTATCATGCGACTCCTTGAAGAGTTTAACCGCATTCTCCCTTACCCTTTGCACAACCACCCTGATTTTGGACACATCTGGCTTTGTTTCCTTAGAATTAGCATGAATTGTATCCATTGTCGACTATATGGCGAACAGGAGAGTCTTGATGTCTAAGAGTTCAGAGTCAAAGAGCTGAACTTTTCATTTAGGTCTACAGGAATGGAAGAGATAATAACAGCAGACAAGGGCTTGGTTTCCACAAGGGTTAGCTTTGCATCACTATCACCCTTTTTGACCTAAACACCCTTGATACTCACAGACCCCATAGTAGAAAAGACTCTAGAGTTCTAGCACTTGTACACAGGAACAAAGGGGTAGTCTGAAAGCAAAATTTGATGAGCTTCCAGAATGTGGTTGACCATATTGTAAGGAAGACTGGTTGGATCTTCAACACTCTCAATCATAAAATTTATAATCTAGGAGGACAACTTGATTTTGAGGTTGGAGATAAGACAGTAGACAAAGAAGGTGTCCCGTTGACAGATGGTTGAGAAGGAACCAGTTCTACAAAGGAGAGTGGTTGCAACAATGTGAGAAAGAACCCTAGTTTCAAAGCTAACATCACTGGGCCATAATTGATTGGGAAGGGTTTCAGAGGGATTTTCCGCAATACACTCTTTAGTCTGATCAAAGGTGATTTCAAAATCCTCAGGCAAGACATTTTTAAAGACAGTGGGAAAACCAGATCAATGACAGAGAAAGAGGGAGTCGAACAAACCACAATCAAGAACAATGCATTACTAAGAACAAGAGTTTCAAGCCTATCAGGTTTACTAGTGTGAAGATTAACATAAAATATACGGATGAGGGGTTCATACACTTTGAGCAGAGAAATAGAGAGAAAGTTTTCCGACCCTTGATACACGAAAAGGTCCTTTACCTTACAGTTGAGAGACTCTATAAGATTGAGATCTACCATGGGCGATGGGCTTGTCCTTAAGAGAAACAAAGAAGTCATTATTTAGGGTGTCCCAAAAATTTACGTCAGATTCGACAGAGGTAGAGATATCGAACTTTAATTTCTTTGGAGTAGAAGCAAGAGGATCTTCCATGGGGAGCTTTCCAAAGGCTTTGTTACCTAAAAGTTGGGAGTGTTCAGAGTACTCTTCTTGAGAAGAGGCACAACCCTCAGAACGATCAAAACATAAGTCTTCTTGTACAGGAGGCACGAAAGAGGGTTTTGTTTTTGAGTGGGTACTTTTGCTTGTGGAAGCAGAGGGGTTTTTGGAAGATTTTTCCATAGAAGAAGAGAGGGTTGGTACAAGTTGAAGAGGGAGTTGGTAGAGGTTGAGGGAGATGGCGGAGATGAAAGAGACGGAAAAGGACTAACTAAAAGAGAGAAGATCTGACGGTTGAGTAAAAAGAAGGAAAGGGTGTCAGATGAAGTAATGTGATGATTGGCTTTCCAACTTTGGCTACAAACTGATGGAAAATAGACTAAAAAGAGGAAAAGACTGACCGCATAATTAGTGCACCGTAAAAACAATTATGACAAGTTTTTGAAAAGTAACAATTTGTTCCTAATAATTTTTTGAAAAACAATAATGCCAAGTAATTCTCTCAAAGAACAGAATCTATCTTCCAACAATGGATTAGTAAAAATATCAGCTAATTGGACAGAGGTGGCAACAAAATCTAATTCTAATGTCACCTTTAAGAACATGATCTCTAATAAAATGATGTTTAATGTCTATATGCTTTGATTTAGAGTGGTGCACATGATTTTTAGAAAGACAAATTGTACTAGAATTATCACAAAAGATTTGTACAGGTTTAAAGGAGAGTTCATAGTCACCCAATTGATGGGACATCCACAGCAGTTGTGCACAACATTTGACCAACGGCTATGTACTCAGCTTCAGAACTCGACAAGGCGACTCATGCTTGCTTTTTACTATTCCAGGATATTAATGCATTCCCTTGTAATTGACAAGTGCCACTCGTGCTTTTCTGTTCTTCTTTATCACCTACTAAATCTGCATCTAAGAAACCTTCTAATTTAGACAAGTTAGAGCGAGGATACCACAATCCATGAGATATTGTGCCAATAATATATCGAATAAGTCTTTTTACAACTGTTAGATGTGATGCCTTGGGAGCCGACTAAAACCTGGCACATTTAGAAATGCTGAACATAATATCTAGTCAACTAGCGATCAGATACAGTATATACCCAATCATTCCTCTATATTTGGTTTCATCAACTGGAGTACCCTGTTCTTCCTTATCCAAATTTGTAGTCGGATTCATAGGAGTCCCAATTGATTTTACATTGCTCATGCCAAATTTTTGGATCAACTCATTGGTATATTTAGTTTGACAAATGAAAGTTCCCTCTTCAGATAGATGAATTTGAAATGCAAGGAAAAATGTGAGTTCACCCATCATGCCCATTTCGAATTCACTTTCTATGAGGTTTGCAAATTCCTTGCACATAAGAGAGTTAGCACTACCAAAAATAATATCATCAACATAAATTTGAATGATAAGATTACCTTCTATTGATCGTTTAATTAATATAGTAGTATCAATTTTACCTCTGGTGAAACCATGATCAATTCTTAACTTGTCATACCAAGCATGTGGAGCATGTTTCAGTCCGTATAGGGCCTTAGAAAGCTTGTACACATGATACGAAAATTTTGAGTCTTCAAAGCCTGGAGGTTGTTTCACAAAAACTTCCTCTTTGATGAATCCATTTAGAAAGGCGCTTTTGACATCCATTTGAAACAAGCTGAATCCTTTAAATGATGCATACGCTAGCAGAATTCATATAGACTCTAATCGAGCTATTGCAGCAAAAGTTTTATCGTAGTCGACTCCTTCTTGTTGTGAATAGCCTTGAGCAACTAATCCGGCTTAGTTCCTTATGACTTGACCTTTTTCATTCAATTTGTTCCTGAACACCCATTTTGTTCGATGGCAGAAACATTTTCAGGTCGGGGTATGAGTATCCATACTTGATTCTTGCTGAATTGATCTAATTCCTCTTGCATGGATTTCACCTAGCTTGAGTCCTTCAAAGCTTACTCTACCTTTTTGGCTCTATTTAAGAGATCAGAGCAATAATTTTATTCTTTTTAAGGGTAGCCCTGGTCTTCATTCCTTCGTTTGGATCCTCTGTAATATATTTCTATGGATATTCAATTTTATTTCTCTACTTATTTAGTCGAACAGTGCTAGTAGTCGACTCCACACGTTGGTCTGGAGTGTTGTTGCAAACTAGTTCAGTCGACTCGACTACATCTGTGAGACTAGTTGACTACTATGATTTTCCTTTGTCCTGAACATCTTGAGTTTGATCTTCGTCACCTACATTAATTCCTTTCTCGGCCAAGGGATTATTTTCATTAAAAATAACATGAACTGATTCTTCAACGCACAAAGTGTGTTTATTAAAAACTCTAAATGATCTTGTTATTTAAATAATAACAAAGAAAAATACCTTTGTCACTTCTTGGATCAAATTTTCCAAGATTGTCCTTAGCATTTCACTTGCTTCCAAATGGATGAAAGTAACTGATGTTAGGACGCTTACCTTTCCAGAGTCCATACGGAGTCTTTTCAGAATGGGCCTTATGAGACACCGATTAAGAATGTGGCATGCAATACTCATACCTTCAGCCGAGAAATGATTTGGCACATAATGTTCTAATAGCATGGTAATGTTCTAACATCATGGTTCTTGCCATGTCTTGAAGAGTTCTATTATTTCTTTCCACAACTCCATTTTTGTTTAGGTGAGCGAGGAGTAGAGAAATTGTGAGTGTAGCCTTGATCATTACAGAAATCTTCAAACGCCTTGCTTACAAACTCACCTCCGTGATCACTTTGGATTATAGAGATTGGGTAACCTTTTTCTCTTTCAATTCTTTTGCAGAAAACTTCAAAGTTTCTTAAGACTTCATCTTTGTGAGACAGGAAAATTACCCAAGTGAAATGCGAAAAGTCATCAACAATAACAAAAGCATATTTCTTACCACCTATGCTAGCAGTTCTAGTAGGTCCAAATAATTCCATATGAAGTAGTTGCAATGGTTTTGAGGTGGACACTATATCTTTATTTTTGAAAGAGTTTCTATTTTGCTTACCCATCTGACATGCATCACAAATGTGAGTCCTAGAAAAATTCAATTTAGGTAACCCAATGACTAGATCATGTTTATATAATTTCTCAATTAGATGCACGCTAGCATGACCTAGTCTTCTATGCCATAGCCACGGATCATCAGACATAAAGGTTAGGCAGATATGACCATCTATTTTTTCAAAACCATCAAGTATATAAACATTTTGTACCTTTTTCAGGAAGAATTATTTTACCTGATTCGTCTTCGATGGCACATCTACTTCTCTTAAATTTTACCTTATATCCTAAGTCACAGAGTTGACTTATGTTGAGGAGATTATAGTTTAATCCATCAACCAAATATACTTCAGTAATGTCACAGCTGTTGTTGAAAGGAATAGCTCCAGTGCCAACTATTTTGCCTCTTGAATCATCTCCAAATTTGACGCTTCCTCCATCAATCTTTGTAAATTCCTTAAACAGGCTTCTGTCACCTGTCATGTGACTGGAACACGCATCTAGATACCATTTTCCTTTGAGCTTCTCTGTAACATTCCTGCAATATAGAATTATTACTTTCTTTTAGGTATCCAAGCTTGCTTAGGTCATGGTGAGTTAGTGTTACTGGATTCGGAATTCTTATGTTTCCAAACCCATCAGGACATATGAGATTCACGAAAGTGACAACCATAATATTTATGCCCACTTCTGTTACAATAATGACATTTAACCCCAAACCTGTTTTCAGGTCTTGCATAAGAGTTGGAATTAGCAGTCATAGGATTTGTTGATTCCTTTCCAGTTGACTTCTAAGTCCATTGGTTCGACCGACTAGTTGATCTAGTTCTAATTGGTTCTTTTCCAGTCAACTTGTAAGTCGTCTGGTTTGACCTAATAGAGATGTGACTGGTGGATTTGTGTAAGCTGTTAAAATGCATTTGAAATTCCTAAAACTCTTCTTGAAGTACGTCTTATTCAATTTCACATACTTCATGTTTGAGTTTCCAGTCTTTGACTTCCCTGGTGAGTCTCTTAAGTTCATTCATCATCTTTTGAGAATCATTTAAGGTGGAGTCAAGTATTTCTTGTAATTCATTGCATCTTTCACAGTCATAAGATCTTACCTCGCTAGTTTTTCCTTTTGCCATAAAAGAATTTTCATTGTCTGAAATGTCTTCATCTGTCTAACACCCTGATGTTTTGTTGATCTCGTTTTCTAGAATTTTCATGAAGCATAGATTTTCTATCTCTTCATGGTCTGAGTCATGCTTCTAGATGATCTGTTCTTGTTGAATCCTCTGGAGATCTTTCTCTTCAGTTTTGGACACTCCGCTTGGATGTGCCCAAACTTTCCACATTCATAGCATTTTACATCGTTCTTGTGTTTTTCATTGTATTGTCTAGATCTTCTTGGTGGAAATCTTCCTCTCTTTGTATTTCTATATCTTCTCATTAATCCATCCATGTTTCTAGACATCATAGCAATTTCCTTTTGTAGAACTTCAGGATCATCAATTTCATTCTCAGCAGCTTCAGTAATAGCTTTGAATTCAACAGTTTTCTTCTTCTCCTCTTGATTTGTCTTCTTCAGATGCGTTCTTTCGAAAGCAATGAGATCTCCTTGTACTTCATCATATGATAAATTGTAAGACCTTGAGATTCCAAAGTGACAACTTTAGTCTGCCAAATGGTTGGTAGACTTTTGAGAATTTTCCTAACTTGATCACCACTGGTGTATGGTTTGCCAAAAGCTTTTAAGTCACTAATTATTTTACTGAACCGGGCAAACATTTCTTTGATGGATCCTACTTCCTTCATTAAGAATAATTCATAGTCGTGAACTAGCATATTTATGTTGGTTTCCTTTTCCTTGATGGTACCTTTATAGGTACCTTCGAGTTTGTCCCACATTTCTTTGGTAGTATCACAACTAGAAATTTCATATTCTTCACCACTTATTGCATTGTGAAGTAGATTCCTTGCCTTGTGTTTTATCTGTACAACTTTCAATTGCTCCTTTGAGTATGAGTCTATATCATCAGGGTAAGGGAGCGGTGGAGAGCTGGCAGGCAATGGGTAGTTTCCTTTCTTGATAACTCTCCATACTTTGACATCGTATGCTTTGGTGAAGATTTCCATGCAGATTCTCCAGTGGGAGAAATGTTATCCATTAAAGTACGGTGGTCTTACTTGAGAAGTTCCTTCCTGAAATAGTGTGAGCCAAGCTCCGATACCAATTGAAAGTACAAAAGGGAGGGGGGTGAATTGTATACAATTAAAATTAATCGTAATAAGTTGACTTAAAGCTTTAGTAGTCGACTGAATACAGAAATCTTGCAGATGGAGAAATTCAAAGTAATATGCAGAAAATAAGTGCAGAAAGTAAAGACACCAGGAATTTTATACTGGTTCAGGTTCAATGTGAATCATAATCTAGTCCCCTTTAGGTTACAAAGGATTTCACTTCAAGCAGATGAGTTCTTTTTCGAGTACAGATTTGGATTTGTTGCTCAGTTTTCTAGCACTCGTTTGATACAATGCCTCACTAGTTATGTGCTGTCTTTCTATTCTTGACTTGTTACACAGCGGATCTATATAGGTTACTATGCTTGTTTGTAGTAAATTGAAGAGAGTTATTTTGGTTCGATCAAAGTATACTAAGGATGGAGTTGCACTATGAATTTATACAAGGATGAATGGTGAAGGCTTGTCAAACCAAGGGTTTTGATCCTTGGAAAGAGTTTATTCTTTCCAAGAATAAAGTACTAGTCATTACTTCTCTTCAGATCTTTTCCTTTGGCAAGTGACGAGTTTGATAGAATTCTTCCTTTATTTTTTTGATCTTGACTGCTGTCAGATCCTCTAGCTTTAATTGGTCTTTAGTGATCTGATCTAACTCGTTAATCACGGATTGCGTTGAATCTTTATTCCATTGTGGCGGATTTGATTTCCCAGAATCATTAAGTTAATCCCTTTTGTTGATATAGAGTTGATTCTTTCCCTGTGCATCGGAGTATTTAGGGCAAATTCCTTTGATACGATATCCTTCCTTGTTCACTAACAATTCCAATAGTTCTATTTTGCTTCTTTGAACTCCTGGACATGCATTTTAATTTGCATCATTAAAATATGTTCTAACAGTATATAGACAATGTCATAATCAAATCCAAGAAAGCCACTGACCACATGGATGATCCGAGGAAGTTCTTTAACAGACTGAGAAAGTACAACTTGAAATTGAATCCCACCAAATGTGCATTCGGGGTTTGGGGTTACTGCCGAAAAATTGTTTGGGTTCATTGTATGCTGACAAGGAATAGAACTATATCCGTCAAAGGTTAAGGCCATTTAGGAGTTGCCACCGCCAAAGAACTAGAATGAGGTTATGAGTTTCTTGGGGAGACTCAATTACATCAGCCGGTTCATAGCCCGGTCCACTATCATTTGTGAACCAATCTTTAAAATGTTGAAGAAGGATGCCGCCACCAAATAGACCGATGACTATCAGAAAACCTTCGATTGAATCAAGGAATATATGTCAACACCACTAGTTCTAGTTCTGCCGCTAGGTAGACATCTATTACTCTACCTTGTAGTACTGGATGGAGCATTCAACTGTGTTTTGAGACAACATGATGAAACAAGGAGAATGAGCAAGCCATCTACTATCTCAACAAGAAGTTCACCCCGTGTGAGGCCCGGTATTCCCTGCTAGAATGCACTTGTTGTGCTCTGACTTGGGTAGCTCAGAAGATGAGACATTATTTCTGTGCCTATACCACTTATCTTATATCAAGGATGGATCTGCTAAAGTACATCTTTCATAAGCCCACGCCCATGGGCAAGCTAGCTAAATGGAAAATCCTGCTGAGTGAATTTGATATTGTCTACGTGACCCAGAAAGCAATCAAAGGATAGGCACTAGCCAATCATCTTGCCAAAAATCCTGTAGGCAGAGAATACAAGCTTCTAAAAACGTATTTTCCAGATAAGGAGGTCTATTTCATAGGGGAAGACATAGCAAAATCCTATGATGGCTGGAGATTGTTCTTCGATGGAGCAGCAAACTTTAAAGGAGTTGGCATAGGAAAAGTTCTTCATAAACAGGTCAACATTGTCCGGTGTCCGCCAAAATCAGGTTCACGTGCACCAACAATATGGCCGAGTACGAAGCCTGCATCTTGCTTTCAAGCTGACCATTGACATGATCATTCATGAGTTACTAGTGATCGAGGATTCCGACTTGCTCATAGATCAGGTTCGAGCAAAGTGGGCAATGATCACAGCAAACTCAACCTTACACTAATGTAGGAAGAGTGGGCGCTAAGACGTTTACCCGAATAGTGGTATCGGGGTCAATATCCACAAGGAGCTAGGAAGGGAGTTGCGTATTTGTTTAGACTAGGAATGCGTGTTTGATTCTAATTGAACTTCTAACATTTTTGGGTTTTTGTTGTTTAAATAACTACTATTACCAACTACAAGATAAGGATTAAATTGTGCTAAGAGATATGTTCTAAGTTGTGATTAATATAGAGAAAGATACTAGGGTCGTGGCATCACCTAGGTGGTTAACTAATGGGTTGAAGCTACCAACAATAGATTGATATATTTGGGATCAATGCTATAACCGTTGCACAATTGTACCCACTCTCACACCTCTCGGTAGAGAGAACGATATGCCCAATTGACTTTCTCGAGATCAATTGGGTAGGACAATAAGACCAAGCAACTAGTGTTCAAGTAGGGTGATTACTCTCTCGAGGTTTAACCCATTAATTGGGACTACTATTTCTCATGGGTCCATCCCAATTCCTTGTTGGGTAAATTTTGGAGTCAGAGACTCTCTTTCTCAAGAAGGGTCAAGACCCACTAAGCTAGAATCAATATTTGCAACCACCAATCCTTAATTAAACCATAAAATTAACCCAAATAACAAACACCCAACATCAATCTATCCTTAATAAGCAACACCCATCAACTACCCATACTAGGGTTGGGCTGCAACCCTAGTTATTGGGTTTAGCTAGACATAATAAGAGAAGAAACAGAAGAAATAGAAGATGAAATAACCATAATAATTAACTACTAATGTTAAACTACAAGAATTTATGATGAAATAAGCTCAAAATGCCCACAATAGGTTAATACAAAGGTCTCACGAGCGTAACTAATATCAAGTGTACAAAACATGACCTAAAAATGGTAAAATATTCTATTTATACTGGGGTGGAAAAATTGGACAAAAATACCCCTATGGGGTCAGAGCGGACCGTGCATAAATATGGCGCGACCGCACAGGCTCTTGGACTTGCAATTACTTCTCCTCTGAAATTGGAGATGTGGACCACGCAAGAAGGTAGCGGGGTCGCGCGGGCTGATGGGCACAGACCACGCATAAATGGAGCACGGCTGCGTGGAAGGATTTGGGCAAATTGTGACTTCTCTCAATCTCACCCACGCGGACCGCACTGATTTGGAGTGCGGCCACGTGGGTTATTGCCTTGAATTTTTTGTTTCTGAATCTCTACAGGTGTGGATCGCATAAATATGAGCACAGACCGTGCAGAGTGCCTTTTAAATGTGTAGTCTCTGAATCTCCTAGCACGGCCGTGTGACAGAAACAGTGCGGTCCGCGCTAGGTCCTCTTGTCCCCATTTCACGTAGTCCTTGACACTTGGCAGGTTTCACTCTGTTTTGAGCCGATTTTTGACATCAGTCATCTTGTCGGTCAAACTTGCAATCAAGCGCTACTTGTAAGTATTTTGGGACTATTTTGTGGCAATTAACACATAAAGCATAGGCAAGTATGTGCATAAAATGTGTTAAAATCAAAGTTATCAACTCCCCCAAACTTAAACCTTTGCTTGTCCTCAAGCAAATAAAATAAGACCTACCCTCAAGGGAACATCCAAGAAATTACATCTTATCCTAAATTAACATCAACAAGCGTCAATTGGGACTAACAATTGCCCTCAATACGAATGAATCATTAACATATTTTTAAGCTTTTAAGAACTATGGATCAAATGTGGCACAAGAGCATCGAGGGTTGACTCAATTCATCAAGGAGCTTTTCTCAAATACCTTGGTCATTGTGGGACCCAAACTTACACATCCTCCACTTTCCCTAAGTGAACCTCACATTTTAGAGTAATGAGACACAAATCAAGGTTGATGGAATTTTTGCTCATTTCTCTCACAAAGAAGGACATAAGTCCGGCTCTAGGTACCATATGCTTGCCCCTTGTTTAAGTATCCCCTAATGTAGGTTCCGTTCAACTCAAGATCATATAGGGCTTTTGTGGAGTCATTGTAAAGGATTTTGGGTAAGGGTAGGACATGTTTTGTTCAAGTGGGTTCAATCATCTCGAAAGCACTACTTTTGATTCATTTTGGAACACTTTCTTGACTCATTTGAGTATTCACTTCTTTTTCGAGGAGTTAGAGAGACACACTGTCGCTCTTTCTTATGCAATTCAAGACAGTTCTCTTTTTTTCTACATTTTCACAACCTTATTCACTTTTGTTTTCTTTGAAACCCTTTTTGACCTTATTCACTTTTATTTTCTTGGAATCCCCTTTTTGACCTTATTCACTTTGGTCGTTTTCTTTGTCTTATCTTTTCTTCCTTTTTTTCATTGCCTCCCTTTGCTTTTGCTTTTGCACTTTTAATCACATTGTTTCCTTTCTTGTCTCCCTCCCCCAAACTTATATATTTTCCATATACTCAAGGGAAGATTTGGGTTCCAAGAGAGGGTATCATTAAGAACGGGTATAGGATTGTAGCTTTTGTTCTTGAAAGAAAAAGGTTTAAGGCTCAAAGGGGATTGATAGGGATCATTTAATTGGTAGGTCATGGAGTTATTCAATCTTAGCATTTCGGATCAAGAAGAGCCTATACAGACTTCTCAAGCCAAATTTCACCTAGGATTTTGACTTAACGAACACTCGGGGCAAGTTCTAGACCATCGGCTCGGGGCTTAGACTCAAGATTCAAATTCTCACACACACTCAAGGATTGCCAAAGACATCGAGTTGAGGGCCCACAACAACCTTCGTTACAATTCAAGTGCACAATGGCCCCACACGACCATATGATGATTGTTTGGTCAACACAAGAGTCTCAAGGCCAGCATTTTTCACCATCCTCACCACAACATTATGTCTTTGACCATGGGACCAACAGCAAATGTGTTAGGCCTAAGTGAAGTTTGCCTGAGGTTCCATTAACTATGAAATTTTGAAAATCAAAAGAAGAAAAATCAAAAACAGACTCAAACCCTTAAGAAGGTTGTCACTCCATCTACCCTTGGAAAGAACCGTTGAATTAAGAAAACCAAGGGCTTATTGAAAACACCAAAATCAAAACAAAAGGCTATGAGCCTCACTACTAAGCTAAAAACGAAAAAGTTTAACGAAAAAAGAAAAACCAAATGAATATGTACAATGGGGAGTAGAATATACAACAGGGATGAATATATACATAAGAGTCTAGAAGTAGCCAAAATCAAAAGTTATATAGAGGCCAACTATCAAATCCAAAACATAAACTAGAAATCAAATAAACATATACAGTCATCCAATCATATCAGAAATCAAAACAGTAGGGCGCACCCCCACGAATAAAAGCTGGCATTGTCCCCAATGCCAACAATCAAAATAAGCACAATATCAAAGAGGAAGGATATAGAATGGCTCCTCAAGCTTGATCCGTCTGCATTGGCTGATCAATGGTCCCCAGATCCTCTGCAGTGGCAGGGACTTGAGACAGGTCTCCTGCCTCCGGCTACTCTGTACTGAGACAAGGGCCCGGGCATGGATCGGCTGAACCTCTGCTGGAGCACTAGAGGTTCCCCTCCTGAACCTGTGCCACCTATATCACAACACTTGCAGTGCTAAAAAGCTTCCTCTTCTTCCTTTGGTGCCTAGGCTCCTCCTCCTGTTGTGGTTGAGTTGCTGCTGGCTCAAGAGCTGGATCACCCAATAGCAAGTCAAGTGGCATCTGGTCCGCTAAAAGTTTGTCCACATTTGCCCGCAGCTTCCTTACCGACTCCCGAGAGGCCCTCGACTTTCTCATATTCTTATGTTCCTTGGAAAGCCCCTTAAAAGCCTTACCATGCGAGGTTACCGCTATAGTCAAGTTGGTCTGGGCATCCAAAATCTTCTCCTGGTTGGACATGAGCTTCTTCAATGTCTCCTAAATGGAAGGAGGAATCTGGACTGTGGCTGGAGCTGAATGTGCCTCAACTGTATTAGCCAAGGTGGACAACTTGGATGTCGCAACTGACATCCAGTTGTTCAAACTAGCCAAAGACTAAATGAGTTGGTGGGTAATGAACCAGTGAGTCTTTGAAGAAGAGACTGCAGGGTCAGCTAAAGTAGAAGGACCAGCTACCGAAGAAGGACATGAGGGTAATGTCTTACCGGCAGTATTAGCAGGGATGGTGGATGGCTTAGCAGAAAGCTCGATCACAGCTGGCTCCTCAGACTGGCCAAGTAAGGTAGAGGTTGATAGCTGGTACTTTTTAGACTTTGGGTTGTCAAAAACCAACTGGATATACCAATAATAAGGGGCTACCGATTTTTCGCTTGACATCAAACCGCTTTTTTTCACCTCGAAGTCTCTAAAATATAGAGACAGAGTGTTTGGGAAGGGGTAGTTAGTGTTGGTCTCATGTATGACCGCATAGATCACCGTAGAGATTATGTTTCCCATTTTGAGGGGAAGCCCGACCATGATTGATGCCACAAGTACAGCTTGGGGTAAAGGAACTGAGTGATCACGTGCGAAGGGGTCAAGTCTGCTACACAGGAATGTCATCCAACCTTTTGCTTTAAAATTGAATGTGTTTCGCAAAATCCTCTCCCCTATCTTCAGCCATTTAGGAACAGTACTTGGGGTTGCCAACTACTTGGCCAACCAAGGACGCACCTATTCACCCATTGCGAGCTTTTCCAAGTATTCGAATTCATTCTCCTCTTTGAACCCAAAATAATCACTCAATGATTTCCCATCAAACATCACCATCTTGTCCCGCACCTGCGTCGCCTTTGTGTCTTTCACCACATGAGCCACATTACAATAGAACTCCTTCACCATATTCTCATTGGCATCAATACACCTCTCCTTGAAGAAACCCCAACCATCTCGAGTACGGAATTGTTCTTGCACCTTAGGGTTGAGAGGAAGAAGATCATTGTCAATGAATTGACTTTTCGGGATCAACTTCCTAATGGTCCACCACTCTCTAAACTTATAGAATGCAATCTCACTCACAAATATGTCTTTCCAAGCTTCCGGTTATCTTGTTCTATCAACTCCACCGACTTGAGGCTCACCCACCTCACCATATCCTCCCGTCTCCTCAAATAATGAAGTTGTGGGGGAGGTGGAGTATTGCTCTGCACTTCTACCTATGGACTCATCAGACGAGTCCGAAACTACGTTTACCAATCTTTTGGAGGTTAGTGAAGGTGAGGGTAGTCATGCAATTAGAGTGGGAGAGACATGTGAGTGGGAGCAGATCCTGAAGTGATGCTCCGGGATGGTACATACTCACTCCCTGAAGAGTGGGAGGCAGCTCTATCAGCTTCCTATATTATCTTACAGGTCTTTTTGATATTCTCCTGAGCATGGGGAGTGAGTTTAACAATCCGCTTTCCTTTTTCCCCTCAGGAGGAACCACCCCTCCTGGGTTGTTGTTGTTCTTTTCCTCCTCGTTTCTTAACCATGATCTGCAAAGAAATGGCTAACATTGTTATTTTAAGCACATGAAATGAATTGGATGAAATAGTTGAATTCATGGTTTAGAAATAGTGCTACAGAAAAAAGGGGCACGGACCGCGCAAAAGAGTCATGCGGTCACGTTAAGGTAACACATACCATGTTAAATTGGAGTGTGGACCGCGCATGATAGGGATCCAAAACTACCCACTCTGAATCTCCCCATGTGGTCCGCACTGATTTGGATCGCGGCCGCATTGGGCCAGCACGGACCGCACAAAAATGTGACGCAAACCTCGCTGGTAACACTAAGTATTCACAGGAAAAGCGGCACGGACCACGCAGAAAGGACGCGCGGTCGTGCAGGACTTCGATACATAACTGAGTTAGGGATTTTTCATTTGAGTTCATTTTTTGATCAAATTACGGGTCCTAAGTCTCCCTACTCAATTAATCAATTTTGAATTTATGCCCAATGTTCAAAGCCAATACAAAAGTCTAACCTACTTATGAACCCTAAGAGAATGGGAAGAAATAAGAAGTTATACTACCGAGAAACAAATACAATCATTTAAAATCAACACTAATGAATGAAATATGCAAAAAATATTACCAGGAAATGTGAAGAATCAATCTATAAAATGCAAAGGAGTCAGATGAACAGTAGAACGTGAGCTTAGGAAGTCAGACAGCCAAAAGGGTACTATGAGACCTTTGGTCTCTATTTATAGAAAACCCTGGGGCCCAGCACTTACCTACCGGAGCGGCCGCACAGAAATGGACGCGGACCGCACTGGATTTCGTTCCTTAATAGTGAACTAACTTACCACACGGACCGCACTAGTTTGTCAAGCGGTCGTGTGGGAAACTTCAGAGAACATGCAAATTTGGGCCCTTCCAATGCAGACCGCACAAAAGTGCTACGCGACTGCGCTGGCAACTTCAGAGCCTTATCACCATTTGCACCAGCCTACGCGGACCGTACTGTTTTGGTACGCGGCCGTGTGGGCAAACATTAGAGACTTGGTATTTCTTTTGATTTTGTCCTGCACTAGTTCAACATTTTTCCTGCAACATCTCACAAATCATGAGCTCAAAAATCTTAATCTACAAAGAAAATAAAGGAAAAAGACATGAGTTGCCTCCCAAGAAGCGCCTTATTTAACATCGTGGCACAACGCATGTTACCATCATATCGCTTCAAATGAATAAGTGCCACCACATGGATGTCATAAATCTTTCCCAAATAGTGCTTGACACGATGCCCATTGACCCGGAACACTGTACCATTCTTGTTTTTAAGATCAAGAGCACCAAAAGGAGTTACAAAGATCACTTCAAAGGGACCACTCAATTTAGATTTGAGCTTCCCCGGAAATAACCTTAGCCAGAATTGAAGAGAAGAACCATGTCGCCCACCTTGAATTCTTTACCCCGAGCATACTTGTCGTGGAGGTACTTCATCTTGTCCTTATACAAGGACGATCTGGAGTAAGCATGAAATCTAAACTCATCAAGTTCATTCAATTGCTCCACTCAGAGGTTGGGTGTAACATCCCATTCCAAGATCAATTTTTTCAATGCCCACATAGCTTTGTTTCAATTCCATCGAGAGATGCCATCCTTTACCAAACACCAACCGATATGGGGACATACCAATCAGAGTCTTCTAAGACGTCCGATAAGCATAAAGAGCTTCATCCAACTTCTTTGGCTAATCGGTTCTATTAGCCTTTACTGTTTTGGACAAAATACTCTTAATTCCCTATTTGAAACCTCCACTTGACCACTTGCTTGTGGATGATAGGGGGTAGTCACCTTGTGGTTAACTCCATATTTAGCGAGCAAAGAGTCAAAGGCCTTGTTACTAAAATGGGATCCCCCCCATCACTAATGATAGCATGAGGGGTTCAAAATCTATTGAAGATATTCCTTTTCAAAACTGCCACGTCACTCTGAGCTTCATTTTTGGGAAGAGCCACTACTTCAATCCACTTTGACACATAGTCCGCCGCCACAAGAATATATGTGTTCCCACAAGAGCTTACAAATGGGCCCATGAAATTAATGCCCCAAACATAAAAAATATCTACCCCGAGGATTGTATTGATAGGCATCTCATCCCTTTTTGAAATCCCGCTAGTTCTATGGCATGCATTACATTTCTTCACCAAATCATTTTCATATTGAAACAAAGTCAGCCAATAGAAGCCACAACTTAAAACCTTTTACACCGTCCTCACAACCCCATGATGACCACCATAAGGAGAGGAGTGGCAATCCTCCAATATATTCATTTGCTCAGTTTTCGGCACACATCTTCGTATTACCCCATCCATACAAATTTTGAACAAATTCGGCTCATCACAATAGAAATCCAAGCTATCCCGCTTGAGTTTCTTCCTTTGGTTGGAAGAGAGCTCACACAGGATGTTACCGGTCATTATGAAATAGGCGATGTCCACAAAACAAGGTATGTCACCCATAAAAATTAAAAGAAGTTGCTCATCGGGGAAAGCATCATTTATCTCAACACCATTGCTCAATCTCCCTTCCTACTCTAGCCGGGACAAATGATCTGCGACTTGATTCTCACTTCCTTTTCTATCCACAATCTCTAGATCAAATTCCTGAAGGAGTAGTACCCATCTCATCAACCTTGCCGTCGAGTCTTTCTTTGTCATCAAATACCTTAGGGTTTCATGGTCCGTATGTATGAACACCTTAGCCCTCATAAGATAAGGGCAAAATTTCTCCATCGAAAATACAATAGCCAAGAGCTCATTTTCCGTCACCGTGTAGTTTCTTTGGGCCTCATTCATCGTCTTGCTAGTATAATACATTGGATGGAACATTTTGTTGATTCTTTGGCCAAGCACCGCACCTACCGTTACATCACTCGCACCGCATATAAGTTCAAAAGACAATTCCCAATTAGGTTCGATGATGATGGGAGTTGTGGTCAACTTGTGTTTCAATAACTCAAAGGACTCCATACACCTCTCATCAAAGACGAACTTCACATCCTTTTCCAAAAATTTACAAAGCGGGTTCACAACTTTTGAAAAGTCTTTAATGAATCGCCAGTAGAACCCGGCGTGACCTAAAAACTCCTCGCCCCTTTGACAGAAGTAGGGGGAGTAAGCCTTGAGATCACCTCAATTTTTGCCTTATCGACTCCAGTTCCATATTTTGAGATTTTGTGACCCAAGACAATACTCTCTTGCACCATCAAGTGATATTTCTCCCAGTTAAGTACAAGATTGGTTTTCTCACCTCTTTTCAACACTTTGTCCAAGTTCACAAGGCATTCTTCAAATGAGTCCCCCACCATGCTAAAATCGTCCATGAAGACCTCCAGAATATCCTTCACCATGTCGATGAAGATTGCCATCATACATATTTGGAAGGTTGTCGGGGCATTACAAAGTCCAAATGCATTCTTCAGAAAGCGAATGTGCCATACGGACATGTAAAGGTTGTTTTCTCCTGATCTTCTGGGGTAATGAGAATTTTATTGTATCCCGAGTAGCCATCAAGGAAACAATAATAAGCTCGTCCCGCTAAACGATCAAGCATTTGGTCCAAGAATGGTATAGGGAAATGATCGTTTCTTGTGACCTTGTTGAGCATTCTATAATCCATGCACACTCTCCAACCCGTGACAATACTGGTAGGAATCAACTCATTGTTAGCATCAGTGATGACCATCATACCACCCTTCTTTGGCACACATTGGATCGGAGAGGTCCATAAACTATTCCAGATTGGGTAGACTACACCAGCATCCAACCACTTGATAACCTCTTTCTTGACCACTTCTTGCATAGCTTCATTTAGTCTTCTTTGATGTTCAAGAGATGTCCTTGCATCCAAAATGATCTTGTGCATGCAAAAATTGGGGCTTTACCCCGAATATCGGCCAACGTCCATCCAATCGCCCACTTGCGTTTTTGTAGAACTTCCAAAGTGGCATCATCCTGCATGTTACTTAAGCAAGATGAATGAAAAATAGACAAAGTAAAATTAGGACCCAAGTATTCATACCTGAGGTGAGGAGGAAGTGTCTTCAACTCCAACACCGGTGGATCCTCAATAGATGGCTTTGTTGGAGGAGTTTTGCGATTCTCAAGGTCCAATGATAACTTCCTACGCTCATAAGAGTATGAGCACATACCATGCAAAGAATTTACACATTCAATTCTCCTGGAATCATCATTATCCTTCATGTTCAAAAGCACCGCTTCAAGTGGATCTTCAACATTACTTATTGCGCTTGTGTCATCCACTATCACCGATGTGACAATGTCAACAAACAAGCACACCTCAGTGATATTTGGTTGCCTCATAGACTTGCACACATGGAACACCACCTTTTCATCCCCAACTCGGAAGGTCAACTCTCCCACCTCGACATCAACCAAAGCCTTCCCCGTTGATAGGAATGGTCTTCCAAGGATAATTGGGACTTCAAAGTCCACCTCACAATCGTTGATGGTAGGGCGGAGGAGGCCTAGGCAAGGGTGCCTTGGATTTGGGCACCTCCAGCTCACACATATCTATCATGTTTCTCTAGAAGGGTTCACATTCTCTTGTGTCTCCTCCTCAACCTCATAAATGTCAATTCACACATCATTTCTTGCACTTGGTTCCACTACATAATAAACCCCTCATCACACAACTCATTTTCATCAACCGTGACTTGATTCTCTCTTGCCGCATGCACATCACCAACTCGTCCACTTCATATGGTGACCGCCATCACATGGTTGTTGTGCCCACCCTTAGGGTTTACTACCATGTCACTTGGTAGAGCACCCTTTGGGTTAGTGTTAAAGGATTGTGAAATTTGACTAAGTTGCACCTCTAAGTCATGGATGGAAGTGTTGTGTGAAGCCAATTGCGCATCAGAGTCTTGGTTCTTCTTCATCATTTGTTCAAACATAACCTCAATTCTCCCAAATTCGTTTCCCGAAGAACTAGACCCTTGAGATTGAGACGGTGACGGGTTGTTCGGTTGTTGAAACATCGGGGGCCTTTGAAAGCCTTGCCTCTGATTACCTTGACCACCATTGTTGTTCCACCCTCCTTGACCATTGTTACTATTCTAACTGTTGTTGTTGTTTCCATTCCAATTTTCACCATTGTTACCTTGATTCCCCCAATTGTTGTTTTGGTTATTCCTATTCCAATTTCCACCACCTTGTTGTTGATTATTCTTATTCCAATTTCCACCTCCTTGTTGATTGCCCCAATTTCCTTGGGATTGCCATTGTTGATTGCCTTGGTTTCCTCTATTTTCTTGGAAGTTGTTAACATATTGACAATCTTCACTTTGCTCATCATAGCACTCGTTTGAATAACCACCACCATCATTATAGTTGTCACAATTTGCTTGAGGTTGTTGCCCTCTTTATCTTCTTTTCATCATATTCACTCCTTCCATGGCATTGACTTGGTATGGGTTTTGAGCTTGTTGCAATTGCGCGTTTGCCAATTGGTTCATTATTGTTGGAAGTTCGGCAATATCTTGGCTGTGGCCATGCAACTCTTTATGCAAATATATGACATTAGGATTACACTAAGGAACGTTTGCACGGCTTTACCACGCCGAAGAAGTATCGACCATTTCATCTAACACATCACAAGCTTCATTATACGGGAGCTTCATAAATTTTCCACCTGCCAATTGGTTCACAATACATTGGTTTCATGTGTTAATGCCCCTATAGAATGTTTGTTGAATCAACGCATCATTCATACCATTATTTGGACACTCTTTGATCTTAGTTCGAAATCTCTCCCATATTTCATGCAAAGGTTTCGTTGGCTCTTGTTTGAAATCCAAAATCTCATCATAGAGCGCTGCCATGTGACTTAGAGAAAAGAACTTGGCAATGAACTTGTCGGCCAATTCATCCCATGTTGTGATGGAATGATTTGGAAGCCTTTCTTACCAATCTAATGCTTTCCCCCGAAGAGAGAACGGAAAAAGCCTCAATCTCAAAGCATCCTCGGACACATTGGTTTGTTTACTCAAGTATCCACGAACCCCTTCAAGTGCTTGTATGCATTTTGGTTAGAGGCGCCTGTAAAATACCCTCTTTGCTTGAAAAGTGTCAACATAACATTGGTGATTTGAAAATTCTCCGCCCGAATTCGGGGAGGAACTATGGCACTTGCATAACCCTAGTTCAGAAGGACCCTTGGAGCTACTCTTGGTGGAGGCGGAGGAGGGTCTAGGATTTGATCATTTGGATTTGCATTGCCATTTATACATCTCCGTAGTACTTGTGACACCGGGAGCTCATCTTGCTCAACATCATCAACCTCCTCCCCCGCAACCGCGTTGTCAAGAGGGACATGTCTATTTAGAGCTATGTGTACCTGATGGATCGACACAAATAATGTTAGTAAAAAGAAGGAAAGAGAAGAAAAACACAAAACTAGCTAGGCAAATGTTCAACACCGTAAGCACCCCGGCAACGGCGCCAAAAAGTGATCACAGCAAACTCAACCTTACACTATGGTAGGAAGAGTGGGTCCTAGGACCTTTACCCGAATAGTGGCATTGGGGTCAATTTCCACAGGGAACTAGGAAGGGAGTTGCGTATTTGTTTAGACTAGGAATGCGTGTTTGATTCTAATTGAACTTCTAACATTTTTGGGTTTTTATTGTTTAAATAACTACTATTATCAACTACAAGCTAAGGATTAAATTATGCTAAGAGATATGTTCTAAGTTGTGATTAATATAGAGAAAGGCACTACGGTCGTGGCATCACCTAAGTGGTTAACTAATGAGCGGAAGCTACCAATAATAGATTGATATATTTGGGATCAATGTTATAACCGTTGCACAATTGTACCCACTCTCACACCTCTCTGTAGAGAAAGAGATTTTTTCCAATTGACTCTCTAGAGATCAGTTGGGTAGGCCAATTAGACCAAGTAACTAGGGTTCAAGTAGGGTGATTACTCTCTCGAGGTTTAACCCGTTAATTGGGACTACCATTTCTCATGGGTCCATCCCAATTTCTTGTTGGGTTAATTTTGGGGTCATAAGCTTTCTTTCTCAAGAAGGGTCAAGACCTACTAAGCTAGAATCAATATTTGCAACCACCAACCCTTGATTAAACCATAAAGTTAACCCAAATAACAAACACCCAACATCAATCTATCATTAATAAGAAACACCCATCAATTACCTACACTAGGGTTGAGCCACAACCCTAGCTAATGGGTTTAGCTTGACATAATAAGAGAAGAAACCGAAGAAATAGAAGATGAAATAACCATATTAATTAATTATTAATGTTAAACTACAAGAATCTAGGATGAAATATGCTCAAAATACCCAAAATAGGCTAATACAAATGCCTCACGAACACAGCTACTATCAGGTGTACAAAAATTGACCTAAAATGGTAAAATATTCTATTTATACTGGGCAAGAAAAATTGGACAAAAATACCCCTGCGAGGTTAGTGCGGACCGCGCATAAATGAGGCGGGGTCATGCAGGCTCTTGGACTTGCAATTACTTCTCCTCTAAAGTTGGGGATGTGAACTGCGCAAGAAGGTAGCCCGACCACACAGACTGATGGGCGCGGGCCGCACATAATTGGAGCGCGACCGCGTGGAAGGGCTTGGAAAAAATTTCACCACTCTGAATCTCACCCACGCGTACCGCACTGATTTGGAGGGCGGCCACGTGGGTTCTTGCCTTGAATATTTGATTTCTGAATCTCCATAGGCGCGGACCGCATAAAGATTAGCGCGGACCGCATAGGGTGTCTTTGAAATTTTTATTCTCTGAATCACCCAGCGTGGCTGTATGACAAAATAGTGCGGTCTGCCTAGGTCCTCTTGTCCCCACTTTACTTAGTCTTGGACACTTGGAAACTTTCACTCCGTTTTGATTCGATTTTTGACATCTTTCATCTTGTCTCTCAAACCTGCAATCAAGCGCAACTTGTAAGCATTTTGGGGCTATTTTGTGGCAATTAACATACAAAGCACAGGCATGTATGGATAAAACGTGTTAAAAGTACATTATTAGGCAACCAAGAACTCCAAGATACTTACATTCTTACCAAGAACTCCAAGATACTCCCATACTTGCACCACGTACAAGAGTTGAGGAAGAGGTTTACAAAGAAAAAATTTTGGCATGTCCCGTGAGTTCAGAATGAGTTTGCCGATGCATTGGCCACTCTATCATCCATGATTTAGCATCCAAAAAAGAACTTCATTAATCTTATACCGATAAAAATACAGGATCAACATGTTTACTGTGCTCATGTCGAGGAAGAAGCAGATGGAAAACCATGGTTCCATGACATTAAGAAGTATCTGTCAACAGGATAGTATCTAGAACTTGCAAACACTACTAAAAAGCACACACTGGGGAGACTGTCCAATCACTTCTTTCACAACAGAGGAATCTTGTACAGGAGGACTCCATATTTTGGATTAATAAGGTGTGTCGTAGCAAAGGAAGCATTCAGGTTGTTGGAGGAGGTTCATGTAGGGACCTGTGGTCCGCATATTAGTGGTTTTGTTTCAGCTAAGAAAATATTCTGGGGCCGGTTATTCTGGATGACTAGGGAGACGGACTGCATCCAGTATGTTCAAAAATACCATCGTTGCCAAATTCATGCAGACATGATAAAGGTGCCTCCTAACGAGCTCAATACAACAAGCTCACTATGGTCGTTCACCGCTTGGGGAATGGATATCATCGGACCTATCGAGCCTGGCGCATCAAACGGGCACAGGTTCATTCTAGTGGCAATTGGTTATTTCACCAAATGGGTAAAAGCAGCATCACATAAGGCGGTAACCAAGAAGGTTGTGGCAGACTTTATCCGCGACCGCATCATTTGCCGGTTCGGCGTCTCGAAGACGATCATTACTGATAATGGTTCAAATATCAATATTGATCAGATGAAGGCAATGTATGAAACCTTCAAGATCAAGCACAAAAAGTCTATAGCCTACATACCTCAGATAAATGGAGCTGTAGAAGCAGCCAGTAAGAACTTCAAGGAAATACTAAGGAAAATGATAGAAAAACACAAGCAGTGGCATGAAAAGCTATCACTTGCTCTATTGGGATACCGTACCACAGTCTACAAATCAACTGGGGAAACTCCTTATATGTTGGTTTATGGTACCAAGGCAGTCATCCCAGCTGAAGTAGAGATTCCCTCCTTAAGGATTATACAGGTAGCAGAACTTGAAGAAGCAGAATGGGTAAAAAGTCGCTATGAGTATTTAGCCCGCATAGACGGGAAAAGACTGAATGCAATTTTCCATGGTCAATTGTATCAGAATAGGATGTCCAGAGCCTTCAACAAAAGGGTCAAACCAAGACAATTCACGCCAGGACAGCTTGTTCTGAAGAAACATTTTCCACATCAGGAGGAGGCCAAAGGAAAGTTCTCTCCTAATTGGCAAGGACCATACATGGTTCATCGGGTCCTAACAGGATGAGCCCTCTTACTCGCTATCACACCTCCCTTTTTACTACCTTTCGTTTTCCCGAAAAAGGAGAATAAAGTATACCTCATTAATTATCAATACACCCTGGAAGGAATATAATAACAACGAGGAAGGAGTTTTTCCAATTTAAGGACAATCGGATCGGGATTTTATTTTAAATTTCAGAGTCTCGGGAAAATAATGGTGTCCCAAGTCACCGGTTAATCCCGAATCCGAGGAAGTTGACTCTGTTTTAACAGTCCGGGCAACAAGAAATCCGGATAAGGAATTCAATTAACCCGGGAGAAGGTGTTAGGCATTCCCGGATTCCGTGATTTCAGCACGGTCGAGCAACTGTCATTTTTTATTTTACGTGATTTCACTATATGCTTTTTACAACGTGTGCATGTTTTGTTTTTAATATTTTTTATGACTTGCGACATCGCGAAAACGTATTTCGAGTCACACCGCAACCAGTACGCCTCTGTGACTTTTAACACGTTTCGGCTTCGACGAGATTTAAGATTTGAGTCACATTAGATGTGCACTCGTATTAAGGAAAGTATATTTTAAAATCGTGCCTTATAGCGTCTACGGCTTATTATACTTTTAGAAAGACCATGGAATTTACTAAACGGTCTTTCCGAATCTATCACTTGTTATTACTTATACGGGGGCCCCGTTTGTTTTGTTCTTATACGGGGCTCGTCCCATTTATTTTAAATAGTCCAATCCTAACGAATACTATATTTTATATTTTTGGTTTTTCCTTAGTCACTTTTAATTATGTTATAATTGCAGAATCGTGTCCATACCTTATCATTTACGTTTCCAAGCCTGGATACTCATGGGCTCGAGTTCAATAGACCAGACTGCATATTTGGGTTTCAGAAACCCAAAATACACTGAAATCATTATCCAAAAGCCCAAATATAAGTCTAATAGGATCCAGGCCTGCGCTGTTCTTCAGGCCCAGACCAAACGAAAGAGAAAGAAGAAACAGAATTGGAAATTCATGACATATACATAAATTCTCAGCAACAGATAAAACTAACCAAATGAGAATTTATTTCATAAAATCAGAAGTACAGATTTACAATACTAACTTTAAACTTCAATCACTTATCACTAATTGAATCTAAATCAACAAATTACTATTTTTCGTACTCCTTAACAGTAACGTATTACTTAACTATGTGAACAGGATTATTGTTGATCACTAATTGCGACTCATACTCTTCTGATTATAATTATCGATTGCTAATTGAACTCAAACAATAGGCTATTTGTGTTAAATACTTCGATCAGTCATGTGATACTTGACTTTGTAATTAATTACTGATTTCAGCTTACGCCATTTCTAGTTATTATTAAACTATTTTGAAATGAATAAACAAACTAAAGCTAAACTAATTATCACGTTCTAATTCATATTATTACTACTGTTACTATATAGGTTACGAAATTACTTTTTAAAATAAGTGAGTTGATTGAACTAATTAACCCTTTTTTTAAAACTAAATCTAGGTGATTATTTCTACTTCTACTCTAATCTATACCCTATCTATTACATTATCATCAGTGTCACCTCATGTTTCATATGTATCAGTTATACAAGCATTCCCTATCAAATTACAATAATCTAATTATGCGATAAATAAAAACATATGAAATATAACAGAAACAATCCCTTCTGAAATCAATTCATAGCATTCATTTCTTCAGTATCAACTACCAGTTACATGTTTGAGTAACAGACTTGCTCTGATACCAAGTTTGTCACGACCCAAGCTGGAGGACCATGACTAGCACCCGACCATACTTGCCGAGCACCAACGTACATTTTATCTAACCTTCTTTATTATCTTTTAGGCTGACGAGACCAATATAAATGGTAGACATGGATCATGAACAACCAACAATAAAATATGATTGCATGAACCTACATAACATGGGATGACCAGACAATCAAGAAACTATATACATATGGTAGAAGCTACCACGCTAAAATGAAAGACTATACAACAAAAACCAGCCGACAAGGCATACCAAACTATACATGAGTCGACACTTGTCTATGAGCCTCTAAAGGAACATAAGTGCTGCAACATAGCCGGAACAGGGCCCCAACATACCCATAATGTCTATAACAAAAATGCATACCAAGACCAAGGCAAGTCCGGAGAAGGGATCTCGCCAATCACCGCTGAACTGGACAACCTACTGTGATGGGGGAGCTACACCTGCCTGTCTATCAGGACCTGCAGCACGACATGCAGCGTCCACAAATAAAAGGACGTCAGTGCGAATAAAGTACTGAGTATGTAAGGCAGAGAACCATAAATATGAACGACAATGTGAGCAGGGATAGAGAATATACAACCTGTAACATCTGAGTACCTCTGAGGGCTACTGACATGAAATACATGATACATATGTATAAATACATAATCATACATATACATAAACTATTAAAAACATTCACCTCTGTGGGCATCATCATCATCATCATATCGTACCCGGACATCATAAGGCTCGGTAGAATCGTACCGGCCACGTGGAGCTCGGTAAAACCCAACTGATCAGTGGTTGCACAATAGGTGCCGTACCCGGCCGACTATAGCGCGGCTCGGTAGAGTAAAATAGATACATATATATAATGCATGCTCGACTCATGGAAACACCTTGTAGACCTTTCGGAATGACGTAAGGTCGGTATCCTATGTACAACTTATTAGGACTAACTCTTCACTATGAACCTTATAGGAATCAGGAAGTACCAACAAGATTGATAACATAAGAATAAGAGAAGCAACATCAACATCAATCGTTCCATAAGAGGGGAAACAATGTAAATACTGCTTAGCTTCTAAGAATAGAGTATCTTTGGAAGCTCGTTCATTACATTATGTTAATCGGAGTCGTGCAAAAGAAGGAAAGGGATAGCCACACATACCTTGTATATACTGCCACAATCTCAAGCTATGCAAACGTCACGACTCCTTAGTCTACAATAGGAGAAATGACAACTATCGTTAACGTTTAAGCGTCGCAACTATTATGTACCAATCACAACCTATTTTGTGATGAAACGGACAACACCTCCCCTATATATATGACTTCACACCATTCAAAACAATCACCAAACAGCCTAAACAACATCAATAATAAACATATTGAGCCTCCGAAAACAGTCCACACACAACCTAATCACATCATACATATGACGGCCACTATAGTCGTACCAATTGACCCAAAAATATTACGAAGAACTAGCAGACCACAACCCAACATATATATGGTGTTTCTCCACACCCTGCCTCCTCAAAAACTCCACAAAACAGTAATAAAAACGCAGCCCAACAGCAACACAAAACAGTCCACAAAACAGTCCGCTACAAGTGAATAACTTGAACTCACGGCTTCTGATCACCGTCCCGTGAGTTCTTACATGTATATAACGAATTACCATGAATTTACAACAGAATAAATGTATGAAATATAGCAGTAAACTCACCTTTGTTGTTGGATAACTCAGCCTTTAACTTGGTTCTTCAAACTATAGTGTTTACCCCCAATTTGAACTTGAAAGAGAGGGAAAATCAATTAGGGTTTGTGGATAATTTTTGGGAGGAATTTTGCAGGGTCTTAGGTCTGGTTATTTGTGAAATATAAAGAGGGATATATTGCAGAAGATAAGCCTTTTAATGGGCTGCTTTTCTGACCCGAAATTCCCTTTTTTGGGCCGACATTTAACCAAGTAGGTGACTCACCTACTTGCACCTAGCAGCTTGTGCGGTCTCACGAAAATGTCTATATCTCTCTATTCCAATGTCGTATTGCTAAACCGTTTAATGCGTTGGAAACTAGACTCATAGATCTTCAATTTGGTGGGTAGATCACCCCGTAATTCCAAGTATATTGGGAGAAAGACTTAATAACATTTGACTTAAAGTTTAGGTAAAACTATGAACCTAAGTTGCAACAACTTTTGTCGACTTTTGTTTCATAACTCGTTTGACTTCAAGAATTATGATACGGATATTATATGATTCAAATACCTTAAATCATGACCTCCTAAGTATACTAAGCATCTATAGGTTTACCCAAAAGTACGAGTTACAGCATCCTTGATTCGTTTAACTTCTAATACTTGTTAATCACCCTTATGCACCCTTGTATCACTTAAGATTAATCGGATTAACTTCTTATCATCTCAAGGATAATTCCTTCTTGGATTTGTGTTATCTAACTTATGGAATGAACTAATGTGTGTGGATATGGGTTGTAACACCCTCCCCCCATTAGGAACATTCGTCCTCGAATGTAAGGGTTTATGGGGAGTCCAAATCATCGTGGATTCCAACGGAAATTTTTTTGGTCAATTTTCCCCTATAAAATGGTCACTAGCAAAATTTGCAAGCGGTGAAGCTCAAAGTATGACCACACAAGGCTACACAAAGCATTATGGACATGGACATTATTTACATATCACCACTTTGTATTAAGCAAGAGAGTTCTCAAGTTATTGCTTACCTCGTAAAGCCATTTCACCTTTATAATGTATCTTGCGTTCCACCAACATCCTTGTTATCATCATTCTGGAATAGGTAAGGGTATTTAGACTTCATCTCTTCTTCCGCTTCCCATGTCATTTCTTTCATATTCTTGTTCCTCCACAATACTTTGACGGAAGCTACATCTTTTGTTCTCGGCTTGCGGACTTGTCGATCTAATATAGCCACTGGCACTTCTTCATATGATAGATCCTCCGTAACTTGAACATCTTTGATAGGGACAACTCGAGAAGGGTCTCCAATACATTTCCTCAACATAGATACATGGAATACCGGGTGGACAAATTCTAATTCGGATGGCAATTCTAACTCATAAGCAACTTGTCCAATTCGTTGAAGAATTTTATACGGACCGATATACCTTGGACTCGGCTTACCTTTCTTCCCAAAACGCATAACACCCTTCATTGGTGAGATCCTTAGGAAAACCCAATCACCAACCTCAAATTCTAGATCATGACGTCAGACATCAGAATAAGACTTTTGCCTGCTTTGTGCCGTCCTCAATCGTTCCTGTATCACTTTCACCTTCTCGATGGCTTGGTGAATCAAATCTGGCCCATATAATTCTGTTTCACCGACTTCGAACCATCCAACTGGTGATCTACATATCCTCCCATATAGTGCCTCATATGGGGCCATTTTAATACTGGAATGGTGGCTATTATTGTATGCAAATTCTATGAGTGGAAGATGGTCATCCCAATTTCCCTTAAAATCTAGAACACGTACTCGTAGCATATCTTCCAATGTCTGAATGGTACGTTCAGCCTGTCCGTCAGTCTGCGGATGAAATACAGTGCTGAGATTCACCTGTGTGCCTAAACCTTTCTGAAAAGACCTCCAAAAGTTAGCCGTAAATTGAGCTCCTCGATCTGATATAATAGATACCGGCACACCATGAAGCCTAACAATCTCCTTGATATACAAGTTCGCATAATCTTCAGCCGAGTAAGTTGTCTTAACTGGCAGAAAATGAGCACATTTTGTAAGTCGATCAACTATCACCCAGATAAAGTCAAACTTATGATAAGATCGAGGTAATCCAATAACGAAGTCCATATTAATCACCTCCCGTTTCCAGGTCGGAATTTCTATATTCTGAAGCAATCCACCGGGTTTCTGATGTTCTATCTTTACTTATTGACAATTGGGAAACTGGGCTACAAATTCTGCAATAGACTTTTTCATGTTATCCCACCAATACTGCTCCTTGACATCATGATACATCTTTGTTGAGCCGGGATGGATGGAATATCGGGATTGATGAATTTCATTCATAATCTTTTCTCGCAACCATGCTACATTCGGCACACATAATCGGCCCTGGTATCTCAGTGCCCCATCTCCTCCGATCTCAAAAGCCGTAATTTTACACTGCTGAATGTTCTCTCTCAATCGTAGTAAGATAGGATCTTCATTTTGCCGTGCTTTTACCTCGGCTACCAAAGATGATTCTGATGTATTCTGTACAGTAACACTTCCGTCATCAGAGTCTAACAATCCGATTCTCATATTGGCTAGCTGATGAAGCTCTTTAGTCAACCCCCATCTACCTGCATCAATATGTACTAAGCTTCCCATTGACTTACGGTTGAGAGCATCTGCCACAACATTGGCTTTACCGGGATGATACAATATCTCGACGTCGTAGTCCTTCAGTAATTCAAGCCACCTACGCCGCCTCAAATTCAACTCTTTCTGCTTGAAGATGTATTGTAGACTCTTGTGATCTGTGTAGATGTCAACATGGACGCCGTATAAGTAGTGCCGCCATATCTTCAAAGCATATATTACTGCAGGCCAATTCCAAATCATGGGTTGGATAATTCTTTTCATGCTTCTTCAATTGTCTTGATGCATATGAAATCACCTTCCCATGCTGCGTCAACACGCACCCCAAACCTATACCTGAGGCATCACAATATACCACATATCCTTCTGTTCCTTCAGGGAGAGTGAGCACCGGTGCGGATGTCAATCGATCCTTCGGCTCCTGAAAACTACGTTCACAAGTGTTAGACCACTGGAACTTGGTAGCTTTCGGTGTTAACTTAGTCAATGGTGCTGATATAGAGGAAAACCCTTCTACAAACCGCCTATAATATCCTGCTAGCCCCAGGAAGCTACGAACTTCTGATGGTGTTGTAGGTCTCGGCCAATTCTTTACTGCATCAATCTTCTGAGTGTCGACACTAATACCCTCGTCAGATATCACATGGCCAAGGAATGCTACTGAGTTCAGCCAGAATTCATATTTGGCGAGCTTAGCATATAACTTACGATCCTGAAGCATCCGTAATACTATCCGCAAGTGGCTCGCATGTTCCTCCTCCGAACGAGAATACACCAGGAATGTCATCAATGAATACAATCACGAACACATCAAGATAGGGCATGAATACAGTATTCATGAGATCCATAAAAGCTGCTGGGGCATTTGTTAGCCCGAACGACATCGCCAAGAACTCAAAGTGCCCATATCTTGTCCGAAAGGCCGTCTTTGGAATATCCTTCTCCTTAACCCTCACCTGATGATATCCTGAACGTAAGTCAATCTTGGAGAAATACTTGGCACCCTGGAGTTGGTCAAATAGGTCGTCAATTCTTGGAAGTGGATACTTGTTCTTTATAGTAAACTTATTCAACTGCCGATAGTCGATACACATCCGTAATGACCCATCTTTCTTCTGCACGAATAGGACTGGCGCACCCCAAGGTGAAGTGCTAGGTCTAATGAAGCCCTTATCCAGCAAGTCCTTTAACTGCGCCTTAAACTCTCGCAGCTCTGCCGGGGCCATTCTATATGGAGGGATAGAGATCGGTTGAGTGTCAGGCAAAACATCAATGCTAAACTCAATCTCCCTTTCTGGAGGAAGACCTGGGAGTTCATTTGGGAAAACATCTGGAAATTCATTGACCACGGGGATAGATTGTAGAGTAGGCAGCTTCGCCTCTGCATCACTAACGCGAACAAGATGATAAATGTAACCTTTTGAGATCATTTTCCTTGCCTTAAGATAGGAAATAAACCTACCTTTCGATGTAGCAATGTTCCCCTTCCATTCAATGACGGGTTCACCAGGAAATTGAAATTTAACCATCTTCATACGACAGTCAACATTTGCATAGCATGAGGCCAACCAGTCCATTCCCAGTATCACATCAAAATCAACCATTTCTAATTCAAATAAATCTGGCCGAGGTTTGACGACTACAAATCATCACAGTGCAACCTCTATATACCCTTCTAGCAATCACAGAATCTCCTATTGGAGTAGATACCGCAAGGGGTTTACTTATCAATTCGGGTTCAATGCCAAACTTATTAGCCACAAAGGGTGTAACATATGATAATGTAGATCCCGGATCAATCAACGCATATACATCATAAGAAAACACAGATAATATACCTGTAACAACATCTGGAGACGACTCGAGATACTGTCTACCTACTAGAGCATATGTTCGATTTTGAGCACCACTCGAACTCGGTCCTCCACCTCTACCTCTACCACGACCTGTCGACTGCTGAAAATCCCGTGCTGGAGGTCAAACTGATGAGGAAGAACCAGACACAGATCTAGTCGGTTGAGCCATACCATCACCTCCCCTGTTAGGACAATCCCTCATCATATGGCTAGGCTGTCCGCAAGAATAACACGCATCAGAACCTCGACGGCACGGTCCAAAGTGGGCCTTGCCGCACTGATCACAACGTGGTGTTGGGGGTTTCGTCTGACTAGTATCCCTATGATGTTGCGATCCAGATGCCTGCGAACTCTGACCTGGACCAGAATAGGATCGATCATATCGAGGCCTGTGAAACTGTGGAGGAGCACTAGCTACAGATGGCGCCGAACTCCTCGAAGACTGGGGCCTGGCGCTGCCTCTGAAGTCATCAGAATACCTTGCAAATCTCGCCCTCTTATGCTGGCCCCTATCCTTCTCCCTATCTGCCCTCTGCTGGCGCTTACGATCCTCTAGGGTCTGAGCATAAGCTTGAATACGGGAAATATCCATGCCTTCTACCAAGGAGGCTGTCATACACTCATTTATCAGATGGGGTCCCAACCCGTTCACGAACAAATGCACCCTATCACTCATCTCGGCCACCGTATGGGGAGCATACCCTGCTAAAGAATCAAACTGCATACTATACTCTCGCACACTCATATTACCTTGTCTAAGGTTCAAGAACTTATCAGCTCTAGCTCGTCGTATCTCAACTGGCAAATAGTGACGAAGAAAGGCCTCAGAAAAATCCTTCCACACAGCTGGAGGAGCGTTCGGACCCCTGGATCTCTCCCAACTATCATACCAAAGAACCGCTAAATCCCGTAGCCGATAAGAAGCCAACTCTACTACCTCTGTATCACTAACATGCATAACCCGTAGTGTACGATGAACCTGGTCAATAAAAGTCTACGGATCCTCCTTGGGGTCTGATCCGGTAAACACTGGAGGGTCTAAATTAATAAAATCACGAACTCTTGTACTAACTGGTTTATCAGCAGCACCTGTATTCTGCCTCTGAGCCTGAGCAACTACCAAGCTAGTCAATAACTGCAAAGCACTCCGCATATCCTGGTCTGTAGTGCCAGACGGAGGAGCTGGAGGTGCTGGGTGCCACCTAATATCCTCTGGAGGAGACGGAGTAGATGAGGTATGAGACGACATCTCACTCTGAGCCTCACTTTGGCCTGCTCTGGCTTGGGGCACCTGACTGGTACCCTCTCCCGCAACTGTATCAAGCCGTCTACTAATTGTTTGTTTCCTAGTCGAAGGCATTGCTGAAAGAAAACAAGGTGAATATTAGAGACGAACACTTATGACTCAACTCTATGCACGATCTAGATTCAGGAAGAAGGTAACAACCCTAGATGTCATGTAGCCTCCTGATTATAAATGTGGCGCGCTACACATCCATAATCAAGACTCTACTAGACATGGCTCATAGACAATCCCTAGGACAGACTTGCTCTGATACCAAGTTTGTCACGACCCAAACTGGAGGACCATGACTAGCACCCGACCATACTTGCCGAGCACCAACGTACATTTTATCTAACCTTCTTTATTATCTTTTAGGGCTGACGAGACCAATATAAATGGTAGACATGGATCATGGACAACCAACAATAAAATATGATTGCATGAACCTACATAACATGGGATGACCAGACAATCAAGAAACTATATACATATGGTACAAGCTACCACGCTAAAATGAAAGACTATACAACAAAAACCAGCCGACAAGGCATACCAAACTATACATGAGTCGACACTTGTCTATGAGCCTCTAAAGGAACATAAGTGCTGCAACATAGCCAGAACAAGGCCCCGACATACCCATAATGTCTATAACAAAAATGCATACCAAGACCAAGGCAAGTCCGGAGAAGGAATCTCGCCAATCACCGCTGAACTGGACAACCTACTGTGATGGGGGAGCTACACCTGCCTGTCTATCAGGACCTGCAGCACGACATGCAGCGTCCACAAATAAAAGGACGTCAGTACGAATAAAGTACTGAGTATGTAAGGCAGGAAAGCATAAATATGAACAGTAATGTAAAGAGAGATATAAGAGCTACAACCTGTAACATCTAAGTGCCTCTTGGGACTGCTGACATGAAATGCACAATACATACATATACATAAACTATTAAAAACATTCACCTCTGTGGGCATCATCATCATCATCATATCGTACCCGGACATCATAAGGCTCGGTAGAATCGTACCGGCCACGTGGAGCTCGGTAAAACCCAACTGATCAGTGGTTGCACAATAGGTGCCGTACCCGGCCGACTATAGGCGCGGCTCGGTAGAGTAAAATAGATACATATATATAATGCATGCTCGACTCATGGAAACACCTTGTAGACCTTTCGGAATGACGTAAGGTCGGTATCCTATGTACAACTTATTAGGACTAACTCTTCACTATGAACCTTATAGGAATCGGGAAGTACCAACAAGATTGATAACATAAGAATAAGAGAAGCAACATCAACATCAATCGTTCCATAAGAGGGGAAACAATGTAAGTACTGCTTAGCTTCTAAGAATAGAGTATCTTTGGAAGCTCGTTCATTACATTATGTTAATCGGAGTCGTGCAAAAGAAGGAAAGGGATAGCCACACATACCTTGTATATACTGCCACAATCTCAAGCTATGCAAACGTCACGACTCCTTAGTCTACAATAGGAGAAATGACACTATCGTTAACGTTTAAGCGTCGCAACTATTATGTACCAATCACAACCTATTTTGTGATGAAACGGACAGCACCTCCCCTATATATATGACTTCACACCATTCAAAACAATCACCAAACAGCCTAAACAACATCAATAATAAACATATTGAGCCTCCCAAAACAGTCCACACACAACCTAATCACATCATACATATAACGGCCACTATAGTCGTACCAAATGACCCAAAAATATTACGAAGAACTAGCAGACCACAACCCAACATATATATGGTGTTTCTCCACACCCTGCCTCCTCCAAAACTCCACAAAACAGTAATAAAAACGCAGCCCAACAGCAACACAAAACAGTCCACAAAACAATCCGCTACAAGTGAATAACTTGAACTCACGGCTTCCGATCACCGTCCCGTGAGTTCTTACATGTATATAACGAATTACCATGAATTTACAGCAGAATAAATGTATGAAATATAGCAGTAAACTCACCTTTGTTGTTGGATAACTCAGCCTTTAACTTGGTTCTTCAAACTATAGTGTTTACCCCCAATTTGAACTTGAAAGAGAGGGAAAATCAATTAGGGTTTGTGGATAATTTTTGGGAGGAAGTTTGCGGGGTTTTAGGTCTGGTTATTTGTGAAATATAAAGAGGGATATATTGCAGAAGATAAGCCTTTTAATGGGCTCCTTTTCTGACCCGAAATTCCCTCTTTTGGGCCGACATTTAACCAAGTAGGTGACTCACCTACTTGCACCTAGCAACTTGTGCAGTCTCACGAAAATGTCTACATCTCTCTATTCCAATGTCGTATTGCTAAACCGTTTAATGCGTTGGAAACTAGACTCATAGATCTACAATTTGGTGGGTATATCACCCCGTAATTCCAAGTATATTGGGAGAAAGACTTAATAACATTTGACCCAAAGTTTAGGTAAAACTATGAACCTAAGTTGCAACAACTTTTGTCGACTTTTGTTTCATAACTCGTTTGACTTCAAGAATTATGATACGGATATTATATGATTCAAATACCTTAAATAATGACCTCCTAAGTATACTAAGCATCTATAGGTTTACCCAAAAGTACGAGTTACAGAGCATCCTTGATTCGTTTAACTTCTAATACTTGTTAATCACCCTTATGCACCCTTGTATCACTTAAGATTAATCGGATTAACTTCTTATCATCTCAAGGATAATTCCATCTTGGATTTGTGTTATCTAACTTATGGAATGAACTAATGTGTGTGGATATGGATTCAGCAAAATAAATCTATGAGTCTAGGAATGCAAATGAAGAAGGATAGTCAATTGATCACAGCAGCAGAATCAACAGAGCAAAACATAGCAGCACAATGGAATCAACAGAGTAAATCACAGCAAACATAGTTGAACAGCACTGTCGAATGTAGTCTTCAAGCTCAGTAAATAAACAATCCAACAGTAGACTTGAAGAAAACCCAATAGAATCCAACAATGGAGAGTAATAGAATATCCTAATTGAGTTTTAGAACTATGCTCGACTATACCTAGGAATTCACTCTTAGTTTTGTGATATCTCACTCTTAATTTCAGAAGTTTTCTCTGAATTTCTAGAATCCCGCCTTTTTTAGGCTTAATTACAGCCTATTTATAGATGTTATTGGTGAAATTTTGATGGGAAAATTCAAAAATCTTATTACCAATTCCCTCCCCTTAATTCTTTATTTATTGCAGTTTAGTACCCTTTTTCAGATTTGAAATGCCTTCTAGCCCTTGCTGGAAGGTTCTAGGGTGATCTTTTTACTTCTATTATGGGTCTGTTACTATAGTACCCTCACTTGCTAAAGATTTTAACAATTAAGCCTTTTTATTGGGTCTGTTTTACCCTTTGTTTTGTGCATTATTGCAGAAATGCTAGGCCTGAATGTTTAATTTATCCCTGCAGGCTCTATTAAATCTACAACTATGCCATTCTTATTCTTTTTTATACCCCTGCTATTTCTTATTAATTACCCGACCTGTCCAAGGTCTAGGTATTATGGTTTTAATAGTTATTTAACTGCTGGCCATCAATTACAAGTCACTTAAGACTTTGCCATCTTTGAACCTTAATTCCTTTCAATTTTAACCTCTTTAAGAGGTAACCTTTCTATTATTACTTATTTACAGAACTAGAATTTGCCAATCCATTGTTTGGACTTAGCTTTGCAAAATTAGCCACTCTATTACTTAGACTTATAACATTAGCCACGTTAGACTTAGGCTTAGTCTTACAGAGTTAGCCACTTTTAGACTTAGGCTTAGCATTACAGAACTAGCCACTCTTATTGTTTTGACTAGACTTACAGAATTAGCCACTCCAAGGTCTCAGGAGTGACTATATTAATCAAACAGTCCTTAAGTCATTTCAATTGTAGCCATTTTAGATTATATTCAATATTAGCCAATTAGATTACTTTCAATACTAGCCAATTAACTAATCAGTTATCTATTACAGCTATAACCAATACCCTAAAGCACAGTATGATTAGTTATAGTCTAACACATGAATCCATTACAAATACAGCCCACTTATGTCAATTTGCACACATAGCCACAATCATAAATCATTTATCATTTAACCAAAACTCAGAGAGAAATTAGATAATGGTTGAATCTTAAATAAACGACTCATAACTTCAGATTTAAGCATATATAACAAATTCAACATAAGGAAGCATACTCACAACACATTCATACACAGACTTATAAAAACCCTTAGAGGCTCAAATATACCAGTTAAGCATAGTAGACAGGATTGATAACAGGCTAATGATAGCAAGTTTATTAGACTAGAATATGCAAATAAACATCGAAATCAGAAGATGAAGCTATTGACGGCATGTGATAACATATAAAAGATGAGATAATCAGAAGCTAGAAGATGAAGAGATTTTAACCACTAAACATGCAAAAAAGATTAACTACGACTAACAAAGAAAGCAAAAATAAACACAGAAAACATGCTAGCAATCGAATCAAAAGAAAACGGGAGAGAATGACTTAGCTTAGCAGGAACTGTCTCCTGAGATTTCCGTTTTCTTTTCTTTCTTTTTATTTTCTTTTCTTGTTGTTTTTCTTTTCCTTTTCTTCCAGTTTTTCAGACTTCAGAGACTTGAAGTCTTTATTTTTCCAGATTTTCTTTAACTGGTTGGTTTCTTTGTTTTTTTGGTAGAGATGGTGTTATACAGGTAGGGGTGTGTTTTGGAGTGGGTCTCGTTTAGTAGTTCGCCGGAGGTAGCGTTCCAGCGAGTTTATTTTGAAGATTCCAACAATTCTAGGTGATATTCGAGGGAAACCACTTATGTGGGTTAAAGATCCCCTAATGCTGATTAGATGGTGTAAATTTGGGAGGTTGGTTCAAGGTTTGATGGTCACTGGAAAAGATTCTAGTGGCAGGGTTTTCAAGAAAGAGGATTTTTCTGGGTTTCTTTAAGGTTTCAGGGGTGGTTGTATGTGAAGAAGAAAGAAAGCAAGGGTTTTGGGGTCAGGGGTGGTCGGAGACGGCCATTGGTGTCGGCCAGTATCCATGGAAACGGAGATGAAGAAGAAAGAGATGAAAAAGAAAGGGCGGCTAGGGTTTGGAGATTAAGTAAATGGCCAGTCTCTGAAGGAGACTGGCCTTATATACCCTGAATGGACTAGGCAATCATGGCCATTAGATCACTTTTGATCAACGGCCAGGATCCAAAGATCCTATACAGCATCGTTCAAATGTTAATGAAGACGGCCTGGTCTCCGTCAGATCAACTTAGATGGACGGCCGGGATTTGATTGATAAAACTGCGTCGTTTGGCTTATTTAAAGAGATTAAAAATTGTTTGTTTGATCAATTACACGGACGGTCAGGATTAAACCTATATAAACAGACCGGACAGTGTAGCTTACTGGGCTGAGGTGTTTTGGGCTTGAGACCTTGGCCCAATTATTGTATTTTTATGTATTTTTTGTGTATTTTAATTATTTTTCTGTATTTTTCTTGTTGTATTTCATTTTTATCTTTTTATATTTCTTTCAACTATTAATTCTCTTTTATTTTCCTATTTTCTCTAATTTATCTGGTATTTTTTGACATTTTTTGCTATATTTTCTTTAACTTTCTGGTATATTTGTATTTTTTGTTGATTTTCTTTAATTCCTTCATTTTGTGACATTTTCTAATTAACCTATTTTTAATTTTTAAATTTTTAAATTTCTAATTGTTTCAATCACAAACATACACTTTATTTCAATCAAACACATAATTGCAAATCAAAATCTTATTTATTTTAATATTGGAATTTATTTGCCTAGGGCAAAAATCACGTGCTCACACTCGTAGAGATGGATGGAGAAGTTTGTCCAAAGCCAGTTAATTCTGATGCAGTCAAACGCTATTATGTGTAATCATTATAATTTTTGTATGATGTAATTTGAACTACGCCTGACCTGATTCCCATTCAAAAGTGGATACATAGGCAGCCCTATGGGTTCGGTCACAATTCAATAAAAAATTTATTTCCCCCCGATATTGGAAATTGGGGTAAAATTTTGAGGAAGACCCTCAAATTTTTGAAATGGACTTTCGCCATGCATCACGCGCATCCGTTAGAGGCACCAGCCCAGTAAACTAGGGTAGAATTTTGAGGAGGACCCTCAAAATTCCGGAGCAAGAGAGGTCGCAATATCTTGAACCGCATCGAAGTCGTTAGTTCATCTAAAAGAAAATAGTTCTTTTATTATTATGTATTTACATCATATTTCTAAAAATTATATTACCAAATCGTGCATGGATACTATTAGAATTTCTTTGTTAGCAACGCTGCTAGTGAAAGTAAGAGCCGAGTAGGATGAGCGCAGTCCACAGGAAGACGAACTAACATTTCCCCTTGGCAATACTCACGATCTTTCTTTGAATGCAAAGCCATCAGATCCGGTTACATGCTCATATTTTGTAGGAATACAACTCTTAGAATCATTGCTCACTTACAAGTGTTATCCGTACATCCTCCCAGCAGCCACAAGGACAACTAACTATCAGCTATCACTTCTCAGCTAAGAGATTTCGTTACTCTTCATCTTTATTTATTGTATTGCATAACACTACTTTTATGCCTTCCAAGGCTATGCACTGTCTCCATCCTGTATTTCCTTGCATTGCATAAGGTTACTTTTCTGCCGTCAGAGACGAAGCACTGTCTCCATCCTGCATTTCCTTGCATTGCATAAGGTTACTTTTCTGCCTTCCGAGATTAAGCATTGTCTCCATCCTGCATTTCCATGCATTCCATAAGGCTACTTTTCTACCTTTCGTGACTAAGCACTGTCTCCATCCCATATTTCTTTGCATTGCATAAGGCTACTTTTTTGCCTTCCGAGACGACGTAGTGTCTCCATCCCGCATTCCTTGCATTGCATAAGGCAGCTTTTCTGCCTTCCGAGACTAAGCACTATCTCTATCCCGCATTTTCTTGCATTGCATAAGGCTACTTTTCTACCTATACTAAGCATTGTCTCCATCTTGCATGGCTGAAATATCGCCACCTCTTATTTGCATCGTCTGAAATACCGCCAACTTTATTTAAACCTTGCATGGATGAAACATCGTGAATTTTGTTTAAATCCCTAATATTGGCTGAAAGATCGCCAATTGCATTCAAATCATTACAGCTTTATTTAAATTTATGTCAGCTAAAATATTGCCATTTATATTTATCCTTCATGTCGGCTGAAATATCATCATTTATATTTATCCTTCATATAGGCCAAAATATTGCCAACTTTATTTAATTCTCGGTATCGGTTGAAAGGTCTCCAGTTTATATTTAAACCCTTATCGGCTGAAATATCGCCATTTACATTTTACATTGGCTGAAATACCGCCAAATCCTGCATCTCATGGGCGGAAATACTGCCAAACTATACAAAGGAATCATTGTTCGGAGGCATCATTTTCATAGCCCGAAAATGCCATGCCATGGCATGAGGACCCCGCTTTATATTCTGCATATCACTATTCAAAGTCATCATGGTTTGGAGGTACCATTGTCATAGCCCGAGAACGTCATTTCATAGCCTGTGAATCCTTTATTATGCACATCGTGGCCCAGGACATCATGGTTTGAGGATGTCATCCGAACCGTCCAAAAATAGTATTCATGGTCCAATGAGAACTTGCATCACGTCTAAATTTATGCATGATATTTTTGTATTGCTCATTTTTCGATACATTAGCTGGCAACGACCGTCACAGCAGGAGGAATCTCGCTCATGTTCTCGCAGCCCATCAGTCCCTAACCATCTTTCCCAACCTAAATATTGTGTCCGTCTTTTTCAAAACCTCCATCGACATATTTTGTTGATGTATCCCAAACTACATATGACCTGATTCATGTAAGACTAGGGATATGTAGGCAGCTCAGGAACCAGAGCTGAGTCGAAACCTTTGCAAGTTGTTTCTCTCGATCAAAATTGGTCATCATATATTTACCTGACGACTCTTTCATCCTTCCCGAGTAAAGAGAGGGCAGTTGTTCATACCCAATTTTTTCATATCTATTTTTATACTCAAAATATTCTCAACATAGCATGTACATGCATATATAAGTATGCCCAAGAATTTTTGACATTTTTATAATTTTTATAAGGTTTTTAAAAATCATTTTATTATTTGTTTTAACAGTACAAAAATTGAATAATTATTTCAAAAACTATCATTTTGGTGAGTAATTTATTTCCATCCTCATATTTACATCACAATGTAATTAAGGTAATTTTTGCATATTTTTATAAATCTATTTGATATTTTAAGCTAAAATTGCATAAATGTAATAATAGCCTATGTGGCGATTAAAAGCATCTTACAATTTTAAAATTGCTTCCAGTATTTTTAAAATAACATTTGTATATTATTAATAAATTTAGTTCTTTTAATTGGTTTTAAAAAATTATTTTAACTATTTTTATTAAATTAAGAGGGGAAAATTAGCTATTTAGCGTATAGCCCATTTACATTCCAATTATAGCCACATTACAGCCCCAGCTTCAACCGTCCCAATTTTAAAATCAACCCAATTAAATACTCGGCCGAATTTCCCCTTTAATCATAGTCGTTAATCTAGAAGATCAATGGCTCAAATTAAACATTTCCTTTTTAATTCACCGACTACCCCAACCCTAATTCATTTCCACCCTTCAGCCGCCCTTGAATCCCTAAACTCTCTCAAGGTTCTTCGGAACCCTAGCCTTCCCCCTACCTTGTTCCACCGTGTTTTCACCGGAGTACATGGCTTCTCAGGCCACAGACGGCCTATACTCAACTCTTACATGCCTGTTGCTCGAAGGTTCAAAGCCAGACCTTGAGGGTCTTCACTCAGACCTTCACCAATTCGAGGATTCTGGCCATCTCCGGCCTTGCTCATGTGGCTCTTGGTTTTCTGAGCCTGATTCTTACCTCATCCAACTTAGATCAGATATTTTGAAAGCCTTTCTCATCTCTAGGGTTCATCTGAAACACTAACTATCAAGGTTCTCTCTAATTATTTTTAAATATGTTACATGTTATCACTATAGCTTAAGTTTCTTAAAAGTTTTCTCCGATTTTCTTTCAAAATGTTACTTTTTTCGACTAGGGTTTCTGGAAAAGGTTCTTAAAATGATTCCGACTCTTCTTCTCCTTCTTTTCTTGGTTTGAATCTATCCCTGTTGTAATCTTATTTGCTTTTTTCTAACTCGCATGTTTTTCGCGTGTTCTTATATTTTCTGTACTATGAAGTTTTTCTGTTGTGCTCCGTTTTGTCTCCTACTCGTTTCAATATCATGCTCTCACATGCCTATCTTATGTGTTTCTTTACTATGTTTTTCCTATTGAGTTTTAGTCTTTTTTTTTGCCTTTACCGGACTTTGTCTGGGTTCTTTCTAGATGTGTTTCATCGACAGTTTCCTTAAGCTTACACTACCTGAACTCATTTAAATTCAAAGCTTTTCTTGAAACTTGTTCCCTGTACTTCAAATCAGTTTCTATGCTCTATTTGCCTTGAATCTGCTATTGTGATTGTATGTTTTCTCATGAGACTTTGAAAGAGGTCACTGAGTCTGTTTCAATAGTTTTCCTTCTCATCTTTGTGTCGAATTCGAGTTTAAAACCCCTAGAATTTTGGGGTTTTTTGGCAAGTTTGATTTTGTGTTTGGATAGGGATTCTACTTTGAAACCTTGAACTTTTAGACTGACTCCGAGTTTATGAATTGAATTTGAACTTTTTCTATGTTTGTGATTTTGAAGCGTTCTTGCTAGTCTTTCGTAATTAGCACGACATCCTTCTTGTTTGACATGTCTATGTGTTTTATATATGAGAACTTATCTTTCAAAGGTTTTGCCAACTATTAATTGATTCTGATTCACTTTAATGTTGCTTACGTGATTGTTACAGATTTTTCCCCTACAATTAAAACTTTTCTTTACCTCTTTTCTGACTCGAACAAGGCTTTCAACTTGGTTCTTTCACTGGTTGTTTTACTGATTCCCATTCCTTGTTTTCGCAAATCAAGTACCCCCTAGACTTTTACCTTAAATATCTTCTATGTTTCTACCCTTATTTGTCTTCTCTGCACAAGATATTTACTTGATCTCTTTCCTTAAATAACTTCAGCCCATTACTGTTTAAATTTGAACTCCTTAATTAAAGGAAGTCCATATACTGATTGATTTTAATTGGTATATAGTTCCAAAATTACTACTAAATTGTGATTCTTGCCTTATTTTCTACACCTGTTTTCAATTATAAATACCCTGATCTTTCATTAACACACACGATTTTAAGAATATAGAAATCACAACTCTCTTCTAAAACCTACACTCTTGCTTCTTTATTGCATTTCGGCTTCCATAAGTCTATTGTTTCTCCCTACTTGCTTCTTTGAACTGGTATGCCCTAAAATTAATTTCAGTATCTCTCCCAACGTGTTTATTTTTAGTCTTTACATATATACTTGCCTTCATTTCTTTGCAAAATTAATTTTAGAATATCTATATGTTGTGTCTGTTCTTTCTTTGTTTTCTTGATGATAGTGTAAGCATTTGTTCCTATCCCTATCCCCGTCCCCATTTTATGTGCTTGGGTTGTAGTTTAAGACATAGAAATATACAAAGTTATTGTCATGGATTAAAACTGGGTCCTTTGGATCCTAGCCTCTTTCAATTTCACATACCCCCATTCCCTTTTTGTGTATTGAGTTAAGGTATAGCTTGGCAGCATCCAAATTGATGTCCAGGGTTGAACTTGACCTTCAATAAGGTCCTAACTCCCAACTTTAAGGCTGACATGCTGGTCAGGGGTGTACCAGCAGCTCAGTTTCTAGGCATGACCACCAGCCTATCCTGGCTCCCCCTAATTCCCTTTTGCACTTACACTTACTCCTAGTCTTCAAATCCTGCCCCCCTCTTATTAGCCTTGCTTTGGGAACCTTGAGTTTCTTCTGAACTTGGACATTTGAGGGTTGGCTCTTCTACTGCACTATAATTGTTTCTACGATGATATTTGGGGTGTATGCATTGCCTGGGACTCTTGAAGTTCCTTGGAACTTTAATACATCCCAAATAAGAGAAAGGCTTTGAAAATCCTATCCTAAAAGTTGGTTTATCTCATATTATTAGACTTTGAGTCTGGATTAGGCTGATTAGATGTAGATGTAATCACTAATGTATTTTATTATTTCTTTTGATTCATTTGGTCTAGAATAAGCTTTGTAATAAACTTTGTGATAACTACTGGGGTATAGTGAAAAAGAATGGGCTTGGATGCATGCCAAAGGGGTAGAAATCATGTCTATAGGATATTTACTCTGTTAAATTCTGCAATTCACATAGATACCATGTCTATAGGGTGCATACTCTTCCAAATTCTGCATTTTCATGTAGAAATCATGTCTATAGGATATTTACTCTGTTCAACTCTGCACTTCACATAAATATCATGTCTATAGGGTGTATACTCTTCTGAATTCTTCATTTTCATGTTGAAAACATGTCTATAGGATATTTACTCTGTAAAATTATGCATCTCACGTAGAGATCATGTTAATAGGGCAATCACTTTAAAATTCTGCACTTCACCTAGAAATCATGTTCATAGGGTTATCACTTTCAAATTCAGCACTTCACCTAGACATCATGTTTGTAGGGTTATCACTTTTAGATTCTGCATTTAACATAGATACCATGCTCATAGGATTTTCTGCCCTTCGTATAAATACCATGTTAGTAAATCGATGCCGAAACTATACACATCGTATAGATAATATTCCTATAGGACTTCCCGCATTTTTGCACGTGCATTTGTCACTAGGCAAATCTACTTAGAGGATCTAAAAATAAATCAATCACATATAGATGGCCTACCTATAGGATTTCTGCATAGCTAAATCAGTAACACCTAGAAATCATGCCTATAGGAATAATCAACTAAATCTGAATTGCCCACTTGCCTTGTAAATCCAAAATTAGTGGTAATTCATCTAACACTCGCATAACTTATGATATTGTAATTAATAATAACTTTTTCCAATCAGTTTGTCCTACCCCCCCCCCCCATCTCTAAATTAATAGATACCATGCCTATAGATCATGCTTAATACAGACAATTGGTTAAGTAATTAATCAACCATCAGTTTTCGTCAACTACATCTAAGAAGCACTAATTCGGACTCCCTTTCTAGGAAATATATGGTAAATCAATTCTTCCTACGCTAATTTTAATCAGGGACCTAAATCTTATGTGTAAGACGTGCTAAACAATTTTTTTCTTTAAGTGAGGAGGTCTACTTGAGCCTTTAATTGTTCTTATTTCCTCATTAACTGCCTTAGGTATTTGGTTTGTCGCCCTAAAATTTTATCCTTTTAAAACCACTGAAAAACTAAGCTCCCTCCCTTTTAGGATTAATAGTCCTAAACGCCTCCGAGACTGATAAGTAGTATGGGTAATAGCATGCAGTAGGTAGCGATATCGTTCTGCGCTTAATAACTTAACGAGGTAGAAAGGGTATGATGATCACATGATAACACTATGTGTACGATTGGTTACCGGTGTTGTGAGGATGATCCATGTGTTTTATAAACCTGGGACCTCTTTCACTTATATAACTTTGTTTAATATCAATAAAATTTTGTCTTTTCAACTACCCGAAACTCCTCTTTAATTTTACATAACTATTGTTTTTCTTCTAAATTTTTCCTTCTTTGTTTATTCAGTGTCTTGATTAATTTTCCGCATTTAGACCCTTCCCTCAAACAAATTGTTGGTCTTGATTCCAACATGCTTGTCACGTATCTATTTGTAACCCTTATGTGTGAAATTTTGTACTTATTTGCATTAAAGTCACAATATAGCATGGCCGGGAACCACACTAGTGGATCTTGAGGGGTGCCTAACACCTTCCCCTCGAGATAATTTCTAGCCCTTACCCGAACTCTGGTTTTCAAATTCAAACTCTTAGTGTACTAATACACTTAATCATTAGGTGGAGACTCTTCAAATCCAAAAACCCAATTCCCGCATGGGAATATAGTTGTCTTCCCATGTGTCATAAACTCGATTTTGTGAGAAAAAAGGGGAGTCGACAATATTAGAGGTCGTACCAACCACAATGCAAAAGAGCCATTGTCTCCAGCATATGTAAAGGGTCATACCGACCCAATCCGTAAGAGAAACTGCTGCCAACCTAAATTAGAGGTCGCATCGACCCTAATGTGTAAGAGCCATCGTCGCTAGCCCATATTAAAGGTCATACCAACTGAACGCGTAAGAGCCCAAGGGCTAGCTTTAAATTCAAAAACTTAAGGGTCAATGAGCTCGAGTCGAAACCCGATTCGGAGACTGAACTCGAAACATTTAACTGAATATGCCTAAGAGCAAAAGCATAAGAGCTGAAACGACGGCTTATACTAAAGTGTTGTATTGACCAAACGCGTAAGAACCTATGGGCCAGCCCAACGAGCCCCAAGGCCATACTATAAGCCTAAGGGTTCTTTAACTCAAAGACCAGTTCATCTAGCTAATGATTGACAAACATTGAAACAAAGGAAAGGGTACGAAAAATGAAACCGCAAGGCTTCCTTTTATACATATATGTGAAAAAATACGAAGCTCTATTTACAATGTATTTTTAAACCACTTTAAACAAAGTTAGAAAAGGAAGGCAAAATCTACGTCGCCCTCAGGGACTGTGGCCCATCGACCTTTTCCTCATTATCTTCATCATGGGACAGAAGGAACTTAGCATCATATTCGTCCACCTTCTCCTGCTCTATCTTTTCCAGGAGATCGAATCCCCTGCCATGGATCTCCTCGAAGGTTTACCTCCAAGATTTACACTATACTATTTGCTCCCATTCTCTCGGTCGAGATCCCATTTCAGCTAAGCTCGAGCGTCAATGATGTCTTGCAAAAATACGACCACTTTATTATCAACCTTGGTTTGGACCACTTCGGGTTTAGTTCGAGCATCAACAACCTCTTCCTTGATCATTAAAATCTCAGACTGGATCCTCGCAATCATGCTTGTTTGGACTACATTAGTTACATGAACGTTCTAAAATTGCACTTCAAGGGCAAAAACCTTGGCCAAAACATCCCTTTAGGATTTAACTTGGGCTTCTAGCTCATTAAGCTCACGCTTAACCTGGCCTACTTCACCCCAAAGTCATTCAGGGTCCTCCATTTTTCAATGTAGCCGAAACAGGAGAATATTAGCCTACAAAAGTAGAAGGAGAAGCATACATCGGCTAAAAACAAAGGTTACTCATTTCGAGATAGACCTCATAGTTCTAACTTTGATCCGCCTCATACCGCAGGTATACCAGTTTATCTCCTTTTTTCATGCAAAGAAGCCTGAGGGATTTCTCCCCATCTAATGCTTTCACAGCCTGGTCTCACGGCGAAGTAGCTCGAACTTAAGGTTGTCAGAGTCTTGCAAAATAGGAGCTCAATAAGAAAGGGAAGACACAAAACTAAAGAAGCCTATACCGTCTACCAAAGCTTACCATGGAATTAAGCCGTTAAGCCACATCAAAAGCCAAGCACACATCAGCTGGCTTGAGAGCGTGGTTTCCCGTTATCCCACTGGATCCGCTTGACCCCTGGCTTCGAATTTCCCTCGAAGTGCTTTCGGTAGGAGAAGAGGAAAGCAGCAGATGACCCTTATCCCTCAAAGTACATTCGACGGGAATGGGAGACAACGATAAGGGCAAAACTACTTTTTCAAAAAATAGAGGACTTAGAGGCCGGAAGCTCAACCTACTTGTCCCTTGGGTTTGCAGAGTTAGTGCGCAATAAATAAAGTACATTTCTAAGAAAATAAGCCACTATGCACCAACCATGATGATTTGCCTTCCCAACACCCCTTAGACATGTCTAGCCATTTTCACTTATCATAAGTCGAGCAAGCTGCATCTTACGAGACTATTCCACCTAGTTGGGAACCTCGTTAGGCAGCCAAAGGATCACTATAAAAAGCAAAAAGAAGAACATCTTCATGGAGCTCGTCTCCACTATGGACAAAAATAGTAAAAGCATAAGTATACCACTTACGTGTGAAATTCTATTTCTCAGGAAACTGCAGAAACTCTCTAGGGATAATATAGATTGTTTGTACTAGAACAAATGGAATCATCCACCCTAAGTCCTTGTCTTCCTCATCACTAATGGTAGGGGGATGAGTGGACCGACATCGCAGAGTAATCAAGCCTCGATAATGAAAAGGCCGATATAACCTAATAACATTACTAAGGGTGAAATCGAGCCCGACCTTATCTGCAAAATATCTTATCATTAGCACTATATTCCAAAAGGATGGTTGATCATGCACTAAGGTAACATGATACCTCCTACAAAACTCAAACACGACCCTATCAAGAGGGCCCAGTGTAAAGAGGTACGTATATACAATTAAAAATACCTCGACATGGGCTATGATGCTCTCCTCCGAGGAAAGTACCTACAACACCACTTCTCCTCCCAATCCACATTCTTTTCTGATTGCCTCAAGATATTCCCCCTATCAAAGAGATATACCTCGATGCACGCTCCCGACAACCTAGAACATTGGGAGGTGTCTCTAGCGTAAAATCTCTCTTAGAGACAAAGCATCTTAAAGATAGCTTGCCGGATGTCAGTGGTGTTCCATTGACTGAGTGCGAAGCTTGAAAAGAGCCTGCCTCTCCTTGGAAAGCATATTTTGGTATTGCAGGCATGGTTGTGGTGAAACACCAAAAAGGAAAATTAAATAACTAGGCAAAAGCTTTGAGCTAAAGGAAACTTGACGCATGAAAGAGAAACCATATAAAGAAAATAGTCACTTAGTATAATAGTATTTTAAAATGAAAGGAAGGCAAGTACATATATAGAACAGGTGAAGACCGTTCGGCTGCCCTAGGACCAATGGAGTCTGACCATGTCAGTAACATTTTTTGCAAAATGCAACAGTGGGCTACCTCAGTCACCTCATAACCATATCATAAAAATGATGTCGTCGCACCAGCACTCAGGAGTCATCAACCCTTAGGGTTTGTGCTATTTGCACGGCATTGACCCTATAAGGTCTATCGACCCTATTTTGAGATGGTGCCCAATATGAATGGCCTCAACTACTCTAAGTATATGCTCCAAAAAACCAACATCAGAATTTGAAGACAAAAGCAATAAAACATAGTACTCAAAAACTGGAAGTAGAAAAAATTTTGTATTCCCAAAAACACATGTGGGGGCATTTACAAAGCTGTTCCCCTAAGAAACTCTTGCACAAAAGAGGAGAAAAGAGGACCTAAGTCAACTCCTCTCTCCCACTGCTCTCAGAACCACCGTTGAAACACTCATTTATTGTAGCCGAGAGAGCAAACTCTTCCTCCAAGGTTCGGGCTACCTCAATTGCAGCTAAGAGATAGGTTCTCATATCACTCGCTTCTTCAAAAGCCTAGCTCTTTGCTTGTACATGAGCATAAGTAACAATCCGAGATAGCTTCTACTCGGACTTCACTAGCTTTAGCTCGGCCTTCACTAATATCTCTCGATCTCATTCATTCATAGTGGTGGCATTTTTCATATACGATGGCTCCTTTTCTTCTGCCTTGGACTTGGCTAACGATAATGTGGCAACCTCCTCTTTGGCACTCTAGAGAAGGCCCCGGGTTGACATCAGCTATGGCTCTCCTTCCCACGGCATATAAGCTCATCTCGAAACTTAGAGATAGTATGAACTTATATCTTCTTAGCCTACAACAAAATAGAAAAGTCAGAAAAACGAAGCAAAATTTTTGAAACATGAAAAGTAAGCACATAAAGGTATCACCTGCTGCTGGAGCCTATCCGCCTTCTCGATAGCATCGGGAGCGTCAAGATTAATATCTTCACCAACACCATCGAGGAAGTTTCCAAGCAAACCTCCCCATTATGAAGGCTACTCATATCGGTGACATTTGCATTTTGTGCATCCCTGTATTCCCCGGGTGAGAATCAAGGACCCAAATTAAGGCCATCAAGAATTTTAATGTATCTGATAGGTGAATATTGTCCTTGAAAGGCTCCGGCCCAGACCCTTTGGAGTCGTTAGAAATGGGTTCCTCGAAAGGAACTGTACCAAATCCGATTAGAGACTCGAGGACTGCATCAGTACCCTTCACGGGGACCTCTACAACAGGCTTTGGCTAAGTTGGTCGTTCTTGATTCAACGATCTTCGGCCCAGTCGCCTGCGAAGCATCCGTGCCCGACCTCGCCCTTTGTACCAAAAGGTACTCATCATCATCATCATCATCATCGTTGTTGTCATCATCTTCATCCCCAGTACTGGGACTTGCCCCAAAAGCTGAAGTCGAGACTTTGGCAGTGGCTCGAGGCTTGCATGATTTGGGCTTCTTTGACACATGGGATTCAGCAGCCACCTTTTTCTTCCTATTCTTTCCCTTATCAGGCTTCATGGCCTCTTCTTCACCATCTGTAGGTGATCTCATTGTCTCACCTCCCTTTTTACTACCCCACTTTGGGAAATAATCATATAAATACGCTTGTAGGATATACCCCGACGCTCAGATACCCGAAACGGATAAAATAGCGTAGAGGAAAGAGTTTTTCCAATTAAAGGACAATCGGTTCGGGATTTTATTGAGATTAATCAGAGTCGCCACTTCGGAAGATAATGGTGTCCCAAGTCACCGGTTAATCCCGAATCCGAGGAATTTGACTCTTTTCAAAATGTCTGCGAAGCAAAGATCCGGATAAGGAACTCTGTTAACCCGGGAGAAGGTGTTAGGCATTCCCGGGTTCCGTGGTTTTAGCACGGTCGCTCAATTGTCGTTCCCGACTCTTGTTTGACTCAATCATAGATTTTAACAACATATAGTGCCTTTTACTTAAGTATTTTTTTTTATGGAATTTGTGGCATTGCGAAAACACGCCTCGAGTCATACCGCAACCAGTACGCCTATGACTTTTGGTGTATTTCAGCTTTGCCGAGATTTGGATTTGAGTTGCACCAAGTGCACACTCGTTCAATGGAAAGTACATTAAAATTGTGTCCTAAAATATCGTCTATCGGCTTTTAAATCTTTTGGGAGAGGCTACGAAATTCTCTATTAGCCTTCCCGAGTCTAATTATGTTAAACCATTACTAAATGGGGGCCCCGCTTATTTAACGGCGGGCGAGGCTCGTCCCAATTGCATTTTAGAAGTTCAATCTTGATATATACTACATTCTTCTATATGGTTTTCTCCTTAACTAATTTTACTTAACCGTATTTCCAGAAGAGTGAGTCCAGGCCTTCATTATTTCCATTGTTGTCAGGCCTGGATTTCTGGATTAAACTTAGCAGGGCATTACATATATCTGGGTCTTAATGACCCAGACCCAATTTAGACTTTTATTTGATGGCCCAATGAATTTTCGGATACAGTTCAGGCCCACGCTGAACATCAGGCCCAAACCGGATTGAAGCAATAGTAATAAATGAAGAACTTATATTAGAACAAACAAATAGATTTAAGAATGAAATTAAATTGCACTTTATTTACCAACAGATGAAAATTCTATACAATGAGAACCATGTTAACATTAACTAAATATTAAATCCGACTATTTCAACTTTTCTGTTTTTCTTAATGGAGCTAATACAAAAATTGTAAGTTATTGAGCTAAGCAATGGAGATCAGATTAACTATATGAATGCATAGTTTAAACAAATTGACGGCTTACTTTAGAGAGACCAAGATATCTCAGGTCAAATGATTCGAAGATAGTACTACTGGATTTACCTCAATCTACACTCATTCAATGTCTCACACCAGTTGCGAATTATTTTTCTTTCTTTTGCTTTTATTTGTAACCCTATTTTGATTCACGAGCGTGACTAACTACAGAATAATACTAATCAACTCGCTTGATACCACAACTCGAATTTTAATTGAGTTATTACTTCATTTTAAAACCGTTTTTCTTTTGAGCTTACTCTAATCTAAATATCCCTTTCTATAACAGATTAACTATATGAATGAGTCGAACCTACTGTCACTGATTCATACTACAGTTATTTAACCTTGTTTTACAATTTTTACCTATTTAACTAAGTGATCTATAGCTACGACTATACTACCACTATAATACTAGCTATTACATCTTTTGTCTTTGTTTTTCTGCTACCATGCACTACACTACACAAATACTATAATTCTAAGCTAATAACAGTATCGAACTACTTGATACATGGCAGTATAAAAATTAGATTGAAATCTTCATGTTATTTCATCCAAATCACAGTACAACTTCGATTGAATAGTATTGTACCTGAATCAGCAAAGAAGCCAATGAGTCTAAGGGTTAAGCAAGTAAGATAAGCAATGAACTCAGACAGCAAATGCAACAGTGATTGAAGATCCACAAAGCAACACCACAGCAACAACAACAGAAATCCCAGCAATAGCAAACAAGTAGAAATCCAGGCAAATGATCGAGCAGAGAACCCAAAACCAGAAGAAATTAACAGATTCTAACTCGAAAAATCCCTGAAGACCCTATTGCTCTATTGCTATATTTTACTCTGAAACTTTTATCCAAAAGCCAGCCTAGAATGAATTCCAAATCCCACTGATTCAAGCCCTTTTAGGGGGTATTTATAGGTGTGGGAAAGGGTTGAAACTTGGGGATAAAGTTTGGGATTAATCCCACTTCTTCCCCCCTAAAATTTACCCAATTCACACTTTGGTCCCCAGTTCAGTTAACGGAAATCCTTCTAGCATGTGCTCGAAGGTTCCAAAGATTCCTTTTTATGGGTTTTTACCAATGTAGCCTTAGGGGTTTGGGATTTTTACTGATTTCCCTTTTTAGGGAGACCATTATACCCTTAAATCTCTGCAAAATTGCATAAATCAGGGGTACAAATGACTCCCTTACCCTCTTATGTTTCAACCTATTCACTGTTTTACCAAATTAGTTTCCAATTGTGCCCCTAAGGGCACTGCGGATTTACCCGACCTACCTAGGTCAGGTTTCAGCTTTTTGGGACTTATTTAACTAATGGCCAGCCCTTGCATTGGTATTTAAGGGCTGGCCAATTCTACTTTAGGGAACTATTTCAATTTTAGCCCTTTTTAACTTAATTCCAGTCAATTAAGACCATTTTACTTCAATTTTAAGCTAATTATAGGACTAGCTTGTTTTATTACTATATTAACTCTTTAAAATCTATCCAGTCTCAAGTTGAGACTTGGATAATTACTGAACAATTAGGCCCAAAACATTTGCAGATTTAGCCTTTTTAATGTTCGGGGCTCAATATAAAGCCTGGGCCAGTCTGCATTTGCAGACTTAGCCATTTTGCACAACCTGCCACTTTTAAAGGTGGACTGTGTGTTAGGGCCTTATAGAGTTGGTCAACCTTTTGCAAAGTTAACCACTCTTAGGCCAATTATTTCTTAATAACCTATTTTGTTCATTTTAAGGTCAATTAAACTAAATTGCAGGATTAACCTGCTTAATTAAAGCAATCTGACTGTTTAACTAATGGCCAGTCTCAAGTTGAGACTTAGCCTAGGCAAATTGAAGCCCAATTACTGAACATAGGTATGGGCTAAGGTCTTTGCAGACCTAGCCACCTAAAGTTCAGGGCTCAAACAGAGCCTGGGCAAATCTGCCTTTGCAGACTTAGCCAGTTATTACACAACTAGCCACCTTTTAAGTGTTGGCCAGTGTGATGGACCTAATAGAGTAGGTCAATTGCAAAATTGACCCCTCTTGGTCACTTATTTAACTTGTAGCCTATTTTTTTGATTTTTTAGTTAATAACCTATTTAAAAACTAGCCATTTTCATGGGCCTAATGCTAGCAGCTATAACCAATTTCCCTAAAGTCAATGAATGTTAATCAAATGCTCATACTAACAAAAACTGCTAAGAACTCAATCATTTTTGACATGTATTGCACACATAGCCACACAAGGTCAAACAATGTGCATCAATCAACCAAAACTCAGAAAAGGAAATTTGATGTGGTTGAATCTTAGTTAATCAATTAACACTATCTGATTTCATGTAACACAGTGTCAAACAATGTCAACTTAGAATTAGTTACAACTAGCTCAGGTTAGATGACATTTAAGAAACCCCAGAACTTTAATGGTTCATGGCATAGGCACACAGAAGCATAAACTCTCACAAAATAGTCAACATGGTTCAACTAGACATAAACATAATGGATTGGATAACTAAGCGTGTGAAGAAACCAAATATTGGCAGAGGACAAAGAAGAGGAAAGATATCAGGTTCAAATCTTCAAATCAAGAATCAGAAACACAATCCAAACATAGTATAAGACATGAATAAACAGTGACTACATAACTAAACATGTAAAGAATCATGGAGAAAGGAATGGTCATGCTATGGAAAGTTAACAAATTCAGAATCATACTACATAGCAGGACGAGAAAGAAAGAAATTGAACATGATTGAAACATACAAACCAGAAGAAAGACCTGAGGATGAACAAGTTAATGGCACTGGAGCTACAGAAGGTGAAGAAGCACAAAGAAAAAAGACATGAAAAAAACATCAAGACGACAGATACAAAACGAAGGAAATCATGAACAAGTGAAAGCAAGCAAAAAATAAAACCCTAAAATCAACATGCGAGAACAGATAAGACATGTAGAAGAGATATCAAAAAGCCGACTGAGAAAAGCGACACAGGAAAGATAAACTACAGAAACATGAGAACATAACCAAACAGAACCAAATCATGGACAAAAATGTTAAACAGAAACAAAATCAGAGAAGACATAGGAAGCATGCAAAACACGAAAACATGAAGAACAGGCAAATTAAACACAAAAGAGAAAGGGACTTAGCTTTGCGGGGTCTGTCCCCCAAGCTTCCTAACCCTTTTATTTACTCCATTTCTCAGACTCTTTTCTCTTTTTCTTTACTTCTTTTTCTTATCTCTTTTCAAACTTCCAGCCATCTTTCTTTATTCCCTTGTTTTCTCTTTTTTTTCGTTTCTGACTTTCTTGCTTGGACTTCAAGAGGAAGCCTTTTTTGGGTTTTGTTTGAAAGGGGGTGTTTGGGGAGGGTAAAGGACGGATCTTGTTTGGGGGTTGGGATTTGAGTCGCCGGAGTTAGGTTTCCGGCGACACCTTTTTGGATATTCGAAGAGTTTCAGGCTGATTCGAGGGAAACCATTAGGGTAGGGTGATAGATCAGGTCAAAAGGGATAGAACGGCATTGGTTTGGGGTGGTTTCTCGTTGTTTGGGTGTTTTCCGGCTAAGTTCCGATGATCGGAGTTTTTTCAGAGAAAGATCTGTTCTTGGGGTTTCAGGGGTCTTGGCTATGGCTTGAGGTGTAGAAGAAGGAGAAGAGGGTGATGGAGATGAAGAGGGTGGCCGGAGACCACCGTGAGAGGTGGTGGCCTCCATGGCCGGCAGAGTTTCAGGAGCGATGAAGGAGATGATGAGGGAGAAGAAGAAGACCTCAGGGCGGCTAGGGTTTGGTATATGGAAAAAATGGCCAAAATTCTCAGGCAAAAGCCTTATATAGGCCATGCGTCTGAGGTAATCTGGACCGTCCACTCGATGGAGATCAACGGTTCGGAACAGGCGTTACTAAACCGCCATCGTTTGGTGGCACATGAGACCCTAGGCCATCACCCGTTAGATTAATCCAAACGGACGGCCCAGATTCAATCTCTCAATTTAATTAAAAGCCTAAATTCAACTAAATATCCCTGCCGTTAGATTAACGAGGTTGAACGGCTAAGATTGGGTCTTCATACGGATCAGACGGGCCACGCTCTTGGGCCACATCACTGGGCTGAACACATAAGTTTTAATCGGCCCAGTCTATTATGCCTATATGTATTTTTGTATTTTTTGATGTTATTTATTTTTATGTATTTTCTTTTTGTACTTTTTCTTTTCTTTTCTTTTATGGAATATTATAAAAACCTAATTTCCTACTTACTCTAATTATTTAGTATTTTTTGGCAATTTTCTACTATTTTTCCCTAATTTCCGCTACTTAAACTATTTTTTGGTAATTTTCTTCTTAAAACTAATTAATCAATAAAGTAATTACCTAGCCTAAATTTTTTGATTTTTTCCAATTTCTATTTATTCAAACACACAAAGTGTAATTAATTTCAATCAAAGCAAGTAATTGCACTCAAAAATATATTTATTTTAATTTTGGAATTAATTGCCCGGTGCAAAAATCACGTGCTCACAGCTGCCCCTCTTTGCTCGGGAACACGAAGAGTTTCAGTGCAAAGACAAGTGAGCAGAAATGAGAGATTTTTGCACATTGGCACATTCCGTAAAAGCATTTTTGAAAACCTTTTGACCGCACCCTGCTTTAGAGGTTGCCTACATATCCTGGGCTAAACAGGAATCAGGTCAGTGTAGTTCGGGAAGGTCTGGCAGTTTAAAAACTACCAGACTCACTGTTGCATTGACACTGTTGAGACCTGCTGACTTACTCCTTATTACACCGGGGGGAGAAATGTAAAATGAAGAAGCTATTCTAAGCTATGATCCTACAATTACAATTGTTCCTAATCTAGCTTTTGCTCTTCTTCCCTTTCCGGTGATGCAGACTCTCTTTCTTTTTGTTGATTTTCTTTGATGTTGACTCTCTTTTTTGTTGATTTTCTTTTCTTGTTTTCCCCTTTTTTTTGATTTTCAATGGTACTTCTTGCCCTCGAGCTGAAACCTGCTCAAAACAAAACAAAACAACAAAGTATTCCCGTGTTTGAAGGTGGGCGCCTAACAGAAATTAAACATGCAAATGCGATGCAGAAATGTATTCCCGTGTTTGAAGGTGGGCGCCTAACGGAAATTAAACGTGCAATGCGATGCAAAAAAGTATTCCCGTGTTTGAAGGTGGGCGCCTAACAGAAATTAAATGTGCAATGCAGAAAAGGTATTCCCTTGTTTGAAGGTGGGTGCCTAACGGAAATTAAACGTGCAATGCAGAAAAGGTATTCTCGTGTTTGAAGGTGGGCGCCTAACAGAAATTAAATGTGCAATGCAGAAATGTATTCCCGTGTTTGAAGGTGGGCGCCTAACAGAAATTAAACGTGCAATGCAGAAATGTATTCCCGTGTTTTGAAGGTGGGCGCCTAACAGAAATTAAACGTGCAATGCGATGCAGAAAAGTATTCCCGTGTTTGAAGGTGGGCGCCTAACAGAAATTAAACGTGCAATGCGATGCAGAAAAGTATTCTCGTGTTTGAAGGTGGGCGCCTAACAGAAATTAAACGTGCAATGCGATGCAGAAAAGTATTCCCGTGTTTGAAGGTGGGCGCCTAACAGAAATTAAACATGCAAATGCGATGCAGAAATGTATTCCCGTGTTTGAAGGTGGGCGCCTAACGGAAATTAAACGTGCAATGCGATGCAAAAAAGTATTCCCGTGTTTGAAGGTGGGCGCCTAATGAAATTAAACGTGCAATGCGATGCAGAAAAGTATTCCCGTGTTTGAAGGTGGGCGCCTAACATAAATTAAACGTGCTATGCGATGCAGAAAAGTATTCCCGTGTTTGAAGGTGGGCGCCTAACAGAAATTAAACGTGCAATGTGCTGCAGAAAAGTATTCCCTTGTTAGATAGGTGGGCGCTTGGACAGAAATTAAAAATGCATGAAATGTATTTCCTCGGCTTGATAACCGGGGAATGGATTTTAAAGATGCTACCTTCCTCTTTTTGGTATTTTCTTTGACTGATTGTCTCTCACCTGTGAATTTCTCCACTTATTGTCAAACTTTCTCTTTTTGGTGTTTTCTATTTTTCCACATTGGTCACATTTACTTTAAGGTGATTAGTGACAATTTGTTCCTGTATGAATCATGAAACAAAATTTATTAGATATAAAACTGCTGGCAACTGGCATCTGTCGTCCTGCCTCTTATTGCTTCCTTCTTTTTTGCTTTTCTCCCGCTGTGTGGTTTTTTAGCTGCCTATCTCTTGCGAACTCTATTTGTATTTTCTTACTTTTTCCCTTTTTGTTTTTATTTTCTTTTCTTTTGACCATGTTCGCCAAACTTCTTTATTTTCTCTCCAACTCTTCTTTCTTTCTGATCCATTGTTGTTTCAGCTTTCGTCATCAGGAGCTGGTAGTTAGCTCTCAAAAGGTAAACAATGAAATGTAGAAAAAAAAATGAAAGAGGGTAAGGGTGTTTTAGAGAGATGATAGAACGTATCTGGGCGTTTGCTGGCTGATTCCGCTGACCATGCCATGTATTTAAACTTCGACCCAGTTCGTTCCAATCATTATTCTGACTCCGAATTGTTTTCAACCCAAACCGATACTATTTTTTGTGGCCTTTTCTCTCTTTTCTGGTAGTCCTCACGATCGCCCTACGGTGCCTCGAAAGGTTTTCACCAATAAGACTCTCTCATTTATTCTCTCAACCTCACAGTCGTCTCACAGTGCCGATTAAGGTTTTCACCGATGAGACTCTCTCATTTTATTTCTCTCAAACTCACAATCGCCTCACAGTGCCGGTTAAGGTTTTCACCGATGAGACTCTCTCATTTTTCATTTTCATTTTTCCTTTTTGTATTTTGTTTTCTGTACCACGGGTATTATCCGATGTCTCGCTCCTCCTTCATTGCATTCGTTATCATTTCAGAATTGATCAGAAGGTCTTTCTTTGGACTGTAACGTGGCTTTTGGATGGGTTGAGAAAGAAAGGTATAAAGGCTCAAAATTTCACGAGGGTTCAAAAATGTTTACAACTCTCGGAATTATTAAACATAACTTCTGCCCCAGTTTCAATATGTGGGGAATTTTTGGATTTTTCTTTATTGTGACTGAACCTCAGAAAGGCTGCCTACGTACCCTTTCGGGAACAAGTCAGACGTAGTTCATCCAATGTCATTAGTTAGATGGATTTCTTTTTGACTTTTTCACGATTTCTTTGTCTTTTTTTTTTTTTTTTCTTTTTTTTTCATCATCATTTTTTTTCATCATTTTTTCATCATCATTTTTTCATCATTTTTCCATTGTGTCAATTTCGATCTTATTGCGCTATAAGCGATTCCGAGATAGGGATATGAAAGAATATATTCATTAAGGCTCAATGGGGTTGTCAATGGATAAAGTGTTTGGATATAGAATAAAATGCCTTCGTCATTTCAATTCCACAATCACAACAAAATACAAAACACATAATTGAAAAGGAATCATACATAGTATCTTTTGACTGCATCTGAATTGATAGCAGTCTCTATGCACTTTCCTTCAACATCTGTTAAATATAATGCCCCATTGGACAACACCCGCGATACCACAAATGGTCCCTGCCAATTTGGCGCAAACTTGCCCTTTGCCTCGGCCCAATGCAGTAGGATACGCCTCAATACCAATTGTCCGACTTCAAACTTCCGAGGTCGTACCTTCTTATTGTATGCTCTGGCCATTCTCCGTTGATACAAGTGCCCATGGCAAACTGCGGCCAACCTCTTCTCATCAATCAAACTCAATTGTTCCAGCCGGGCTTTTACCCATTCATCGTCATCTATTCCCGCTTCAACTATGATCCGTAATGACGGTATTTCTACTTCTGCGGGTATAACAGCCTCTGTCACGACCCGGATTTTCCCCCAACATCGGGATCATGATGGCGCCTACTCGTGGTAGCTAGGCAAGCCACTGTATTCATACTATCCTGTTTTTAACAAAATTTTAATTAAATAAATGCGGAATAACAAATCACACGGTGAAAATCATACTGAAATCCTCTACCCAAGACGTGGAGTCACCAACTCACAAACTACTATGGAATACTACACATAAAAGTCTGAAAGAAATATAACATAATTCTGTTTGTCTCGGAACAATGAGACTACAGCTATTAACATAAATAAAGAAAGAGACGCCGGGCCTGCGGACGTCTGCAAGCTACCTCGGTCTCAAATGTGATCAACTCCCACGCAATCTATTTTACTGCTGCTGCTGCTCCTGATCGTAACCTGGACCTGTGCAAAAACGCACAGAAGTGTAGCATCGGCACAACCGACCCCATGTGCTGGTAAGTGCCTGGCCTATCCCGGCGAAGTAGTGACAAGCCTAGGACCAGACACCCACATAAACCTGTGCAATTCAATATATATATACGTGTACCACAAAATAACAAGAAATAATCAAGTATTAACACAATAAGGAATATCTTAAAGAATTCAACAATTAACCACGGTTAATAATTTCACAAGGAAAAACAAAGTGTAATGTAAACACAAGTAATATCAATTGAAGAAATAGCAAGCAATTGCACGGCATCACCCTTCGTGCTTTTACTCTCATCCTCACATCCATAGTACGGCATGATCCTTCGTACATGGTTCAATAACAGGGCACGGCATGATCCTTCGTGCATAATCAATAAATAAACATGGCACGGCATCACCCTTCGTGCATTATCACTCTTCCTCACCCAAAGAACAATCAAATAAGTTCACAAAGAAAACAAGGTATAATAGAAAACACAAGTAATATCAAGTCAAGGAATAGCAAGCAATTGCACGGCATCACCCTTCGTGCTTTTACTCTCATCCTCACCAAATAAACAAATAAAGTACACGGCATCACCCTTCGTGCTTTTACTCTCATCCTCACATCCATAGTACGGCATGATCCTTCGTACATGGTTCAATAACAGGGCACGGCATGATCCTTCGTGCATAATCAATAAATAAACATGGCACGGCATCACCCTTCGTGCATTATCTCTCTTCCTCACCCAAAGAACAATCACAGTTAAGGGCAGAGAAAGAAACAGCAATTCATAAATCGTCCCATCAAGGGCAATCAACAATTATCTTCACAACAAGTCCCAACAAGGGAGAACAATAACAATTCACCTGTAATATATCTCAAAATATCATTTTCCAACGACTCACGGTCATACTAGACGCCAGTATATGGATGCTCGTCACCACACCCCATACACCGCACTCGATCACATAACACATAACACATAATCCTATTCCCTCAAGCTAGGATAGAACAAACACTTACCTCGAATGCTTATGAACAATCCAATCCGTGGAAATGTCTTTTCTTTCAATTTGGCTCCAATCCAACCGTATCTATACACAATTGATTTAATATCATCAATTCTTACTCAACAAACTAATTCTTAATACCAAATACCACTTTTACAACATTCTGCCATGAATAGTAAATTTCAACCCCGGGCCCATATGGTCGGAATTCGGGGTTAGGACCAAAATCCGGTTACCCATTCCCCCACGAGTTCATATATATATTTTGTTTCAAAATCGGACCTCAATTCGAGGTCCAATTCCCCAATTTATGAAAAACCCTATTTTCTAACAAAAACAAGAATTTTACCATGAAAATCTTTGATTTCTTATGAAAAACATGTTTAATGATGTTAGGAATTGAAAGAATTAAGTAAAAAGTGACTTACAATTGTTTTGATGAAGAAGAAATCCTTGAAGAATCGCAAATGGGTGTTTTGGTTTTGTAAAATATGAAGAAATGACTGAAATTCGTGTTTTTCAGGTCTCTGTGTTCGCATTTGCGAACATGGGTTCGCAATTGCGAACCCCGACCAATTTCTGGAGTTTGAAAATTAAGCCAAGGGTGGGAAGTTCGCATTTGCGAACATTTGTTCGCATTTGCGAACGGCGCATTTGCGAACTATTGTTCGCATTTGCGAACACATGCTGTATAGGCAGTGTTCGCATTTGCGAACCAAGGCAGTGTTGGGGAAAGTTCGCATTTGCGAACTTTTGTTCGCATTTGCGAACATAGGCTGGCACTGGGGACCTTCGCAAATGCGAACAATTGTTCGCATTTGCGAACAAGGCTGGGCCAAAGGGGGCTTCGCATTTGCGATGAATGTTCGCATTTGCGAGCCTGTCCCCCTTCGCAATTGCGAGAAAGCTTCGCAATTGCGAAGCCAACAGCTGGGTGAAAAACCAGCAGTTCAAAAATTCAGAGTTTCATCCAACGTCTATCAAATCTTTACCCGAGCCCCCCGGGCTCCAAACCAAACATGTACACAACCTCAAAACACATTATGGACTTGTTCGTGCGATCATATCGCCAATATCACTTCGTTTTCATCAAATCAAGCCTCAAATGCATGATTTTCATACCTTTAGTTTTTCAAAACTTTCAAATTTGGGACTCAAGGTCCAAAACATCTCAAACGACATCCAAATGTCACCAAACTTTACAGAAATCACATATATAATATTTAAGACTTGTACCGGGCATCGGAACCAAAATACGAGCCCGATACCAAGGTCAATTAATTTATTTCCTTTAATAATTGCATCAAAAACAATTTCACATAAAAATTCATAACTCGGGCTCTAGGCCTCGGAATTCGACTCCGGACGCATGTCCAAGTCCCATATTTTCCTACGGACCTCTCGGGACCATCAAATCTCGGGTCCGGATCCGTTTACCAAAAATGTTGACCGAAGTCAACCATATCAATATTAATATCATTTTTATCCAAATTTCTCATAGAATTCATATTTTCTATCACAAAATCTTTCCGGCTACATGCTCGGATCGTGCACGTAAATCGAGGCAACATAGAATGAGGTTTTCAAGGCCTTAGAAGCTCGAAATGATTAATTAAATAAGTGATGACCCTTTGGGTCGTCACAATCTCCACCTCTAAAACAACCGTTCGTCCTCGAACGGACAAAAGAAAGAAGTACCTGAGGTAACCCATGAGAGCAAAGGGTAACTTTTCATGCCATTGCTTGGATCCCTCCACCATCTTTCGGAGAATCTTCTTGATATTCTTATTCGCCGCTTCTACTGCCCCGTTCGCCTTTGGCCTGTAAGGTGTGGAATTGTGGTGTGTGATCTTAAATCTCTCGCAAACCTCCGCCATGAGATGACTGTTTAGATTGGCTCCATTATCTGTGATGATCACCTTAGGAATTCCAAATCGGCATATAATATTCTCATGCACAAAGTCCACCACCGCTTTCTTCGTTACTGTTTTGAACGTCTTTGCCTCAACCCACTTGGTGAAATATTCAATTGCAACCAAAATGAACCTATGCCCATTGGAAGCGGCTGGATCTATCGGGCCGATAACATCCATGCCCCAAGCGACAAAAGGCCAAGGTGCAGACATTGTATGCAATTCATAAGGCGAGGAGTGGATCAGATCCCCATGTACCTGGCATTGATGGCACTTCTTTACATACCTGATACAATCACGCTCCATAGTGAGCCAGTAGTACCCAGCTCTCAAAATCTTCTTTGCTAAGACATATCCGCTCATGTGGGGTCCACATACTCCGGCATGTACTTCAATCATGATTTCATCTGCTTGTTGTGCATCCACACATCGCAATAAGCCCAGATCTGGTGTTCTTTTGTATATAACTTCTCCACCGAGGAAAAATCCATTAGCTAAATGCCTGATGGCTCTCTTCTGGTCTCCAATGGCTTGCTCCGGGTATTTGCCAGCTTTCAGGTATTCCCTGATATCATGATACCACGGCTCTCCATCCGATTCTTCTTCCACAGCAAAGCAATAAGCATTTTGATCACGGACTTGGATCCGGAGGGGATCTATATATGTCTTGTCCGGATGATGCAACATAGAGGACAGTGTGGCCAAAGCATCTGCGATCTCATTGTGCATTCTTGGGATGTGCTTGAACTCTATAAACTGGAATCTTTGGGACAACTCGTGCAAACAATACCGGTAAGGTATCAATTTCAAATCTCGTGTCTCCCATTCCCCTTGGATTTGATGTACCAAGAGATCCGAGTCACCCATGACCAAAATCTCTTAAATACCCATGTCAATTGCCATCCTTAATCCCAAGATGCACGCCTTATATTCGGCCATGTTGTTGGTACAGAAAAATCGGAGCTGAGCTGTGACGGGATAGTGTTGACCCGTACCTGAAATGAGTACCGCTCCGATACCAACGCCCTTGCTGTTGACGGCTCCGTCGAAGTACATTTTCCATCCTGGCTTCTCATCTTGTTCCATTTCCTCGACACGCAATGCCTCCTCATCAGGAAAGTATGTCTTCAAAGGCTCGTATTCATCGTCCACTGGATTCTCTGCTAAGTGATCCGCAATTGCTTGCGCCTTCATTGCCGTACGAGTCACGTAGATAATGCCAAATTCTGTGAGCAGAATCTGCCATTTAGCAAGTCTCCTTGTAGGCATAGGTTTCTGAAATATGTACTTCAGAGGATCCAGTCGTGATATCAAGTATGTAGTGTATGCTGACAAATAATGCTTCAACTTCTGAGCCACCCAGATCAAGGCACAACAAGTTCTTTCCAGCAGAGTATATTTCACCTCGTAAGATGTGAACTTCTTACTAAGGTAATATATAGCTTGCTCTTTCTTGTCCATCTCATCGTGCTGACCTAACACACAACCAAAGGAGTTGTCAAGCACTGTCAGATACAAAATCAGAGGTCGCCCCGGCTCTGGAGGAACTAATACTGGAGGATTGGCCAAATATTCCTTGATCTTATCAAAGGCTTCCTGACACTCGTCGGTCCATTTCATAGCTGCGTCTTTCTTCAACAACTTGAAGATCGGCTTACACGTTGATGTCAACTGAGCAATCAATCGACTAATGTAATTCAACCTTCCCAATAAACTCATTACATCCTTCTTACTTTTCGGCGGAGCTAGACTTTGGATAGCCTTGATCTTTGATGGATCTAGTTCAATACCTCGCTGACTCACTATAAACCCCAGCAATTTCCCTGAAGGTACTCCAAAGGCGCACTTCGCAGGATTGAGCTTTAGATTGTACCTCCGGAGTCTTTGGAAAAACTTTCTCAAATCTCTCACATGATAAGGTTGCTTTTTGGACTTTATGATGACATCATACACATATACTTCAATTTCTTGATACATCATATCATGAAACATCATGGTCATCGCCCTCATATAAGTTGCCCCGGCATTCTTCAATCCAAACGGCATTACTGTGTAACAATACGTCCCCCAAGGTGTAATGAAGGCAGTTTTCTCAGCGTCTTCTTCGTCCATCAGGATCTGGTGATAACCGACATAACAATCTACAAATGAACCGATTTCATGCTTGGTGCAATTGTCGATCAATATGTGAATGTTTGGCAATGGGAAGTCATCCTTCGGACTGGCTTTGTTGAGGTCTCTGTAGTCCACGCACACTCTGGTCTTTTCGTCTTTCTTTGGGACCGGCACAACGTTCGCCAACCAGGTGGTGTATTTGGTGACTCGTATGACCTTTGCCTCAAACTGCTTATTCACCTCTTCTTTTATCTTTACACTAATATCCGTTTTGAATTTCCGCAACTTTTGCTTTACTGGCCGGCATTCAGAATAGATAGGCAACTTGTGTACCACCAAATCAGTGCTAAGTCCGGGCATGTCATCATAGGACCAGGCAAAAATATCCTTGAACTCATGTAACAACCTTATCAATTCATCCCTGAGGGGTGCCTCTAAATGTACACTAATCTTTGTTTCCCAGACATTATCTTCGCTCCCCAAATTTATGGATTCTGTATCACTCAGATTCGGTTTGGGTTTTTCCTCATATTGTTTCATGTCCTTGCTTATTTCCTCCAGGGCTTCCTCATCCTCACATTCTATCTCACTATCTTCCTCAATTTCTTGTATGGTAATGCGACTGTCAGAACTGGGTCGAGAATCCTTCACGCATGACATGGCATCGGAATCAACACATACAGAACTGTACAGAAGAAAAATAAAGAAAATATGGCAAAAATGAAGAAAAAGGAAAACTGCATTTCATTGATAAAAAAAAAGATGAACAAAGTTCGGGATACATTTGATTTTTTCATGATGGGGGTGGGAGAACTACAAAAGTAACAATTATTTTTCTGGGAAAGCAATGATGAAATTTTCGGAGCTAACTACCAGGACTCCTTCCTCATAGGGAAAGGAGTAGCTTCCCAATTGTTCAACATGATGCCAGGTCCCACAAACTACACATATATTTTGCTAGTGCCTTCCCCCACTTCAACCATATTCACACCCCCAAATATCTTCTCAAAACTCGGAATTTCTTCATCAGGTCGGGTCTCGATGTACTTTGTCACAGCAGATGTCCGATATTTAGTACCAGGCTTGATGAAGGTGTCGGATAGTTTGGGTATAGGTTTAGGCAAGGTCCAGTTCTTTTTGGCTTTTGAGGCTCTCTGGATGTCGGCGAAGGTGGGTTTGAACCCTAAGCCGAAAGTACCTTTGTTTTCTGGAAGCTGAACCGCCTGAATAACTCCTTGCAATGCTTTGCCCAATCCCTTTCCTGGCGAAAACCCATTTTTGAGCATTTCCTTGGCCACCATCACAACAGTTGGTGCCACCATAGGGATCGGCAATTTTTCTCCTTCGGCAATTCTGTTCACTGTTATGGCATCTGTCACTTGGTAGACCCAAGGACCCCTATCTCCGTCAGCACCATCAAACGGTGTCACCACATTGCAGGCATTTTCTTCCCCATGTACCACAATTTCCTGTTGCTCCCACTCGAATTTGACCATCTGGTGTAAAGACGACGGTACTGCCTTGGCCGCGTGGATCCAGGGTCGGCCTAGCAACAAATTATACAACACAGCAATGTCGAGCACCTGGAATTCCATAGTAAAATCCACAGGACCAATGGTCACTTCCAAGACAATGTCTCCCAACGTGTTTTTCCCTCCACCATCAAATCCTCTCACATTTATACTGTTCTTCCGAATCCTTTCTAGACTGATGTTCAGCTTTCCCAGAGTCGACAATGGGCAAATGTTAGCGCTTGATCCGTTATCTATCAACACTCTAGTTACCACCGACTCCTCGCTTTTTACCGTAAGGTAAAGCGCCTTATTATGCTTGGTTCCCTCAACAGGCAATTCCTTATCTGAGAATGTGATCCTATTAGACTCGAAGATCTTGCTGGTAATCCTTTCTAGGTGGAAAACTGAGATCTTTTCTGGAACATGAGCCTCGTTCAGTATCTTCATCAGAGCTTTCCTGTGTTCTTCTAAGTGTATTAACAACGACAGCAAAGAGATCTACGCAGGAGTTTTCCTCAGCTGCTCGACTACAGAGTAATCCTGCGACTTTTACTTTTTAAGGAATTCCTCTGCCTCTTCTTCTGACACTGGCTTCTTTAACTGATTCTCTTTCACTATTTTCATTCTTCTCAACTCTTCTGGGGCAAAACACCTCCCAGATCGAGTCAGACCATGGGTTTCATTAATTTCCCCAAATACCTCTTTCCCTTTATAGATCACTGCTACCTTGTTGTAATTCCAAGGTACAGTCTTCGTGCTCACTACCGGCATCTGCACCACTGGTCATATGATTACTGGTTCCACACTCGCGCCTTTCACAGTCAATATCGGCTTCACGCCTGGTACTACAACCTTCAAACCCTCCACCACTACTGGCCTTTTTGTTGGTTCTTCAACAATCACTTTTTCTTTCTCGGCTTCCTTTTCCGTTCTGCTACTTGCGTTAATCATCATAACAGACTGAGACGGCTTCTGACTGCTCTCATGCCTGCGCCAATTCTATCATATGCGTTTCATGGTGAGCTGGCAGTGGGTTTTGCGTGATGTTTGGAGCCTCCGGAGCTTGCACTTCAATTCTCCGACTATCAATAAGATCCTGGATAGCATTCTTCAGTTGCCAACACTTTTCAGTATCATGTCCTGGTGTTCCCGAACAATACTCACACCTGACAGATTGATCAATATTTTTCGGAGGTGGGTTTGGAAGTTTAGGTGCAACCGGGCTCAACATCCCCAACTCTTTTAATCTGTGATAGAGGCTGGTATATGACTCCCCCAATGGGGTGAATGCTTTCCTTGCCTTATTTCTCCATTCTGAGTCAAGCCTGGGTCTGTTTGGGTTTCTGTAGGGTCTAGAAGCAGGGTATGTGTTTTGTGTGTGGTAAACATTATGTGGGGCTAGGGCTCTCCACACATGTGGTGGTGGTGGTGAGTAGGTTTGGGCTTGTGGGTGGTGGTAGTGTGGGACTGTTGGTGGGTAAGATGGTGGCGGTGGGTTATATGGGGTTGGTGTGTTATACGGGGTTGGTGGGTAAGATGGTGGCGGTGGGTTATATGGAGTTGATGGGTTCGGTGAGTATTGGTGGTAGGGTCTTGGTGGGTGGTGATGTTGGTTACGGCTCCAAGGCCTGCTTTCTACAGTTGCTACCTCTTCCTTTTTCTTCTTTCCCATTGCTCCTCCGTTCCCAGTCTGTATTGCTTGATTTGTGGCCTTAATGGCCGAAAAACTCATGATTTTGTTTGTTTTCAAACCTTCCTCAACAAAGCTTCCCATCTTCACGACCTCATTGAAACTTTTTCCAATTGCTGACACTAAATGACCATAATATGTAGGCTCCAAAGCCTGTAGGAAACAATCCACCATTTCTCGTTCCTTCATCGGCGGATCTACTCTTGCAGCCTGCTCCCTCCATTTGAAACCGAACTCCCTGAAGCTTTCTCCTGGCTTTTTCTCCATCTTCGTAAGGGATAGTCTATCGGGTATGATTTCTAGATTGTACTGAAAGTGGTTTGCAAAGGCTTGCGCAAGATCGTCCCAAACGAACCACCTTGTATGATCCTGTCGAGTATACCACTCCAAAGCTGAACCGCTTAAACTCCGGCTAAAATACGCCATCAACAGCTCATCCTTGCCTCTTGCACCTCTCATTTTGCTACAATATCCCCTGAGGTGGGCCACCGGATCTCCATGTCCGCTATACATATCAAACTTTGGCAACTTAAACCCAACGGGAAGTTGCACTTCAGGGAACAGACATAAATCCTTGTATGCCACGCTCACTTGCCCTCCCAATCCTTGCATATTGTGAAAGGTATTTTCCAGACTTTTTACCTTCATAGCCATCTCTTTTTGCCTTGCATTCTTAGCAATTCTCTCTTCACTCGTCTCCATCAGCGGGGTATGAGATTCGTGTTGTCGGAAAGTTGGTTCGGGCGGGTAGTAATGAGGATCTTGTATGTGGAACATTGGTTCACTAGATGATTTGTGCAGGGCAGCGGGCGGAGGTGCCACATACACTGGAGCAACTTGGGGTAGATGAGGTGGTGCTTGTTTTGCTGGAGGTGGTGGTGCTTGGGAAGTGGAGGCATAATAGTGATGGTAATCAGGGTATGTGGAGGATGAATTCATCGTGGGTGGTTCAGGATTGGGGTTAGCTGGAGGGACATATGTGGGATTGGCAGGGTAAGTTGGTAGGGGTTGACCTCTAGACCAAGCCTGATACATTTCGGCCATCTGCTGCTTTAATTTGTACATCTCCTCCTTCATCCCTGCTACGCCCACAATCTCTTCCTCTTGAGCGGGATCCACAATAGTTGCCTCAATTTCTTGTGACACAGCTTTCGTCATCTTCTTGTATCTCGTGTTGTAAGGGTGAGTAGCCAGAATGCCAGTTGCCACTAAAATCTGAACTCATAAACATCAACACCCATTAGTTGTTAGCGCATGAGAAGATAAAATGCAACGACTTTAAAACAAACACATTTTCCTCGAGTCGTCATGCATCATCCCGGCCGCTGCTCATTTGAACCAATCATCTTTTCTTTTTTTTCTTTTTTTTTTCTTTTCTCTTTTTTTTTCTTTCTTTCTTCTTCTTTTTTTTCTTTTCTCGTCATTTTCATAATTGCGTTCCTATTTATTTGCCTATCGAAATTAAAAGAAATGACATAAAGCAAAATAATTGACAACAACACTTGATTTTCATTGATAATTCAAAACATTAATTACAAGATGATGTTGTAATGCTGATGCAAAGAAAAAAAATATAAAAAAGATGATGCATGCCCTATGAATACATTAATGCTCCTAGTGCCCGCGAGACATCGTTCGGTCTTGCCGCGGGCCTATCATGACTTGTTGCACGAAGAACTTCACCGCTGATACAAAGGTTCCTCGAGACATATCTTCACACAGTTGACTCTTTCGGGTGATGTATTGAGCAATGCGAACAATCTTTTCTCGAATGACCCCTTTTTCTTGCAGCAATCGGCTTATTTGTTCAGTGCGAGCATCCAAGGTATGTTGGTTATCTTTCTGTATTTGCTGCAGCTCCAATTCTAGTCAAGCCATAGTTGGGTAACAATGCTCTCTCTCTCTCTTTCAAGATCCTTGATAATCTTGTTACTTTTAACCGTGGCTGAAACTATTTTCTTTCTGAGCCGAGCTACCTCAAATTCATGCTTATCTTGTAACTGCCGAACCAACTTGGCTCTTTCCTCAGCATCCCTGGCTATTTGCTTCCGAGCCCTGACTAATTCCTTTTCGGCCTTATCCAAGTCAAAGCTGTAGTCATTTACTTTGCACCGGAGAGTCTCAATTAATTTCTCATCTCGGTCTAAGCGAATCGGGGTCTCGAATGCAATTTTCATTTGGGCAATCTGAGCCTTCAACATTTCGTTTTCTTTCTTCAGCTGCTTCTTCTCTCCTTCATCAGATGCTGCCGTAAACCACTTTCAAAGTGGAGATTTCTCAATTTATCCTCCAACAAGCTAATTTTGGCCTTGTATTCTTTTTCTTTGGCTGCCCAGTTCTGATTTTCCTTGGACTGCTCTATCAAATCTTGCAGGTGAGGTCTTTTTGAAAGTCGTTCATGCTCAACACCCCGTCGGTACCATGTGGAGTATCCAGACGATACTTCTCCCCGGACTCTATTCTGCACACAAGTATCCACTTTTAGGTTTTGGCACTCATTCCAGATTTTTCGGATCTTTGCTTCCGGGAATTGCCCATCCGGACCAATTTCTATAGCTTGCGAACTGAGGTCCCCATCTCTTGGAATAACTTGACATCTACCCAACTGTCGCAGGGCCCTGTATGGGGCATAAGGTTGGATACTTTTCAAGCCCATGATCAAAAATGGCGACCCTTCCGTTGGCATATATATTACCTCGTCAAGAGGTAGCCAATCGTATGTCCAATCGATCTGGCCATTAGTTAATGATCGAAGACGCAAAATCCAATATTTGACTCCCTCCGGCAATTTCACTTCTTTTGTTCTCGTACAGAATTCTTCCAAACATGTTCGTTCAGCCGAACCATAACTTGAGAACGAAGGATGATGGCATAGGTGTTCAATTAACCAAATCTGCAAAATCAAATTACACCCTTCAAAGAAGTTGGATCCCGCTTTGCACGCAGTCAGAGCACGGTAGATGTCAGCTACAATCATTGAAGCTAGAGTACAATTGTCTTGTACTATCAATATGCTAGCTACCCCGACAACCTTTATGCTGATATGCCCATCTTTTCTCGGAAATATGACAATTCCGAGAAATGCCACTAAGAAAGAAAACCTCCGGTACTCCTCCCATTTTGGTCGGTTGGACTTGCTGCATAACTTGTTTGTGAGGTCGTTGAAACCCCCGATGTGTCCATACCTACTATAGATGAAGTTTAAGGAGCAAAACCCGTTGGCTAGATATTCGTTGTGAACATTCCTGGCAATTTTTAAAGAGTCCAGAAAATGATGCACCGTTACCGTCCTTGGAGATACCGGGTATTTTCCTTTTAACGGGACCTTAGTCTTCCCGATATAGACAGCAATTTCCTCTAGAGTAGGAGTGAGTTCAAAATCCGGGAGATGCAATACATTGTGTGCCGGATCTCAAAATGTGACCAACGCTCTAATTACGTCGCCTCGGGGGATTATGTCTAATAACCCCGTAAGATCTTTCAAGTAACCTTTGACCCAGTCCTGACCATCTGATCCCATGTCTTGCCACCACAGTTTTAGCTCCAAAGGAATTTTATTTAAGGAGAAATGTTCATTCATCATTGTGCTCGTCCTGCATATTTATTAAGGCGATTTTATTTAGAAAAAAAATCTTTTTCAATGCAAGTTTTCATTTTTTGAAAGAAATATGGCTTTCGAAGTGGCCATTTTTGCCAAAACAGCCTTCCGGCGCCCTTTCGGAACATTCAGCCGTTTCCAAAAATAGCAATCACCTCGATTATTTGAAAAGGAAAATCTTTTTGGTCTTTTCTAAAAGTGTGGTTGGACCCGTTTAAGGGTTGCCTACGTATCCCGCCTAATGGCGAGAATCAAACCTGCGTAGTTCGGTCAGATTAATTGACCAATTTATTTCAACAACAAAACCATCATTTTTTTTAATTTTTCGGATTTTTCGGATACCTATTTTCACTAACTCTTATTTCTCTCTCTCTTTTTTTTTAACAATTTTCCATCCTCGGGATTTTTGTTGGTCCGCATAACGAATCAAGGACAATAATAATGCAACATATAATATGCTCGGTCATTTTAGATACCGGGTCACCTGTCCTAGACGGACCCAACCCCTGTGTTGAGTCCCCTAAGTCAGATATGATGCAAATAATCGTCCTAGACCTATGTTCAAAATCTTACAGTTTCATAGAATACTAGACCGTGTACCCGAGCGGACAACTCGAATCGAGGAGGGAGCTACGTACCGGTGACTCGCGGAGTCAATCGGCTTTGTAACTTATCCGGCCTCTATTTTCTTAATTTAGGGTGACTTTAACAGAAAGGGGAGTCTCAACCAGTAAGCACATCCCCGGGGGTGAAGAGAGAAAGGTATTCGGCACAATTTTTATATACAATCCACATAATATTAAAGCGATAAAGCACATAGCATGTTGTTCAAATCATATAATGAAGTCAAACAATATCACGAACGGCAATTCCAATTTCGAGTTCATAATTTATGAAAAATACTTAACTTTTATTTAATTTGCAAAAACCGGTTGTCACACCTCCCTTTTTACTACCCCACTTTGGGAAATAAGCATATAAATACGCTTGTAGGGTATACCCCGACGCTCAGATACCCGAAACGGATAAAATAGCGTAGAGGAAGGAGTTTTTCCAATTAAAGGACAATCGGTTCGGGATTTTATTGAGATTAATCAGAGTCGCCACTTGGGAAAGATAATGGTGTCCCAAGTCACCGGTTAATCCCGAATCCGAGGAATTTGACTCTTAAAAATGTCCGCGAAGCAAAGATCCGGATAAGGAACTCTGTTAACCCGGGAGAAGGTGTTAGGCATTCCCGGGTTCCGTGGTTTTAGCACGGTCGCTCAATTGTCGTTCCCGACTCTTGTTTGACTTAATCATAGATTTTAACAATATATAGTGCTTTTTACATTAAGTATTATTTTTATGGAATTTGTGGCATTGCGAAAACACGTCTCGAGTCATACCGCAACCAGTACGCCTATGAATTTTGGTGTATTTCAGCTTTGCCGAGATTTGGATTTGAGTTGCACCAAGTGCACACTCGTTCAATGGAAAGTACATTAAAATCGTGTCCTAAAATATCGTCTATCGGCTTTTAAATCTTTTGGGAGAGGCTACGAAATTCGCTATTAGCCTTCCCGAGTCTAATTGTGTTAAACCATTACTAAATGGGGGCCCCGCTTATTTAACGGCGGGCGAGGCTCGTCCCAATTGCATTTTAGAAGTTCAATCTTGATATATACTACATTCTTCTATATGGTTTTTTCCTTAACTAATTTTACTTAACCGTATTTCCAGAAGAGTGAGTCCAGGCCTTCATTATTTCCATTGTTGTTAGGCCTGGATTTCTGGATTAAACTTAGCAGGGCATTACATATATCTGGTTCTTAATGACCCAGACCCAATTTGGACTTTTATTTGATGGCCCAATGAATTTTCGGATACAGTTCAGGCCCACGCTGAACATCAGGCCCAAACCGAATTGAAGCAATAGTAATAAATGAAGAACTTATAATAGAACAAACAAATAGAATTAAGAATGAAATTAAATTGCACTTTATTTACCAAAATATGAAAATTCTATACAATGAGAACCATGTTAACATTAACTAAATATTAAATCCGACTATTTCAACTTTTCTGTTTTTCTTAATGGAGCTAATACTAAAATTGTAAGTTATTGAGCTAAGCAATTGAGATCAGATTAACTATATGAATGCATAGTTTAAACAAATTGATGGCTTACTTTAGAGAGACCTAGATATCTAAGATCAAATGATTCGAAGATAGTACTACTGGATTTACCTCAATCTACACTCATTCAATGTCTCACACCAGTTGCGAATTATTTTTCTTTCTTTTGCTTTTATTTGTAACCCTATTTTGATTCACGAGCGTGACTAACTACAGAATAATACTAATCAACTTGCTTGATACCACAACTCGAATTTTAATTGAGTTATTACTTCATTTTAAAATCGTTTTTCTTTTGAGCTTACTCTAATCTAAATATCCCTTTCTATAACAGATTAACTATATGAATGAGTCGAACCTACTGTCACTGATTCATACTACAGTTATTTAACCTTGTTTTACAATTTTTACCTATTTAACTAAGTGATCTATAACTACGACTATACTACCACTATAATACTAGCTATTACATCTTTTGTCTTTGTTTTTCTGCTACCATGCACTACACTACACAAATACTATAATTCTAAGCTAATAACAGTATCGAACTACTTGATACATGGCAGTATAAAAATTAGATTGAAATCTTCAGGTTATTTCATCCAAATCACAGTACAGCTTCGATTGAATAGTAGTGTACCTGAATCAGCAAAGAAGCCAATGAGTCTAAGGGTTAAGCAAGTAAGACAACAATGAACTCAGACAGCAAATGCAACAGTGATTGAAGATCCACAAAGCAACACCACAGCAACAACAACAGAAATCCCAGCAACAACAAACAAGTAGAAATCCAGGCAAATGATCGAGCAGAGAACCCAAAACCAGAAGAAATTAACATATTCTAACTCGAAAAATCCCTGAAGACCCTATTGCTCTATTGTTATATTTTACTCTGAAACTTTTATCCAAAAGCCAGCCTAGAATGAATTCCAGATCCCCTTGATTCAAGCCCTTTTAGGGGGTATTTATAGGTGTAGAAAAGGGCTGAAACTTGGGGAGAAAGTTTGGGATTAATTGTCACGCCCCAAATCGAGGGACATGACCGGCGCCTGACCGGGTTGCCCCAGTCGAGCGGACCTGGGTGCCTTCCATTCCCACGCGTTACCCCTGTGTTGACTGTTACTCATTAACCAAAATATCTTACCAACAATGACTGATTTCACAATGCATAAACATAACCATGTGATTTATTTACTAACAAGTTCATAATTTATATTTACAACGCCCCATACATATACATAGGCCACAATCCCACGGTTTACATGTCTACGGAGCCTCTAGGATACAAAAAGGGAAATACAATACTTGCCGGTAACAAGGCTCCGGCTATACCTTACAAAACCAAAATGAAATCCAAACCGAGTGGCATGAACCACACGAGGCCCCGAGGAAGAAAGGGGCTCACCAAAAACGGGCAGTGGAGGATGAAAGATACTACTGCCGATGAGCTGAAGTGCCTGCTACTGATCCACCTACAATCATAACACGAATGTAGCGCCCCGGCAAAAGGGACGTCAGTACACTTGAATTGTACTGGTATGTATGGACAAACTTTGTCCCAAGTAAACTCAAGCCATTAAATTACATCAACAATTAATTAAGCCAACCAACCATGTTTCCACATTTTCCTCATTTCAAATAATTCTCAACACAAAGCACTTTCTACGATCAACCAATTTAACAATAACCAATCAATCACGTAAAGTACAAGTAGTCAAACAAAGGGGCAATCAGTGCCCCACAGGTTGCAAACTCTCCTGTTGTCTCCTTTCACAATTTCACATTATTGATTTATGTATCAATTTTTAATAGCGATTTCGATCGCTTTCCATCCTTATTGCCCCCTGACCACCCTTATTACCTCGGCCACCCTTATCACCCCAACCCACGCCTTATTTCACCACGTCGCGGCGCGCGACACGACCCCGCCTTACAGTTGAAAACACAACAATTTCAAACAGCAGATAAGGTACTACACACAATTTCAACAAGTTCAAATAAGCAACTTGCACATTGTTTCATGTTCTCAATTACTTCTCAAGCCGATATCACAACCAAGTTACAATGTTTCCACATTCAATAATATTCACACATGTATATTCAACAATTTTCCATAATTCAAGTGTTTCATCTCTTTCCACAATAAACCAATTCTCAAGTGTTTCATTTTCTTTTCCACAAGGTGCCATAAAGGCCATCATAATCATTATTCACAAATTCTTTACCCAATTCAACTCTCATTTACCTTTCGGCTCATATTTCATACCACAACGCTCATAGTTCAACAACAACTTTGAATATCCAACAACAACATCAAATAATCACATACGATTTCTCAAATCAACACATGCCAAACAATTTTACACATAAGGGCGATTTCACAAGAATCAAAATTAGCCATACATACCTGGTGATGAGTTTTCTTCCTACTTTATGCTTACCCAAGATATCCTACTCTTGCCAACCTTGTTCTTGAAGACTCTTACTTCTACTCACTTCTTTTACTAGAAATCAAGTTCAATAATCATGCATGAGTGTAAAAATTCTATTTTTAAAAGCTATTATATGCAAACCTCTCTTTACCCAATTAAAACTGAAAATCAAAGAAAATAGTTAGGGTTTTTACCTTGAAAATATTGGGGAAGTTGAATCCTTGCCCTAGGATCCCTTGGAATTAAAATGATTGGAACAATCCTTGAAGATGCAAGATTTCTCCCTCTAAAAACCCTCTCTTCTCTCTCTAATTTTTGGTGAGATGATATGATAAAAATGAAGAAGAGGTGTGTTATATTAAAGAAGAGATCGGGTCAAAATGTTACAAAAACTGGGCCGGGGTCAAATATGCGGTCACTATGCGACCGCAGAATCCACATGCGGTCCGCAAAGTGACCGCAAAATGGCCTCAAAGAATTACGCAGGTTCTGTTAAGGAATGCGGTCACTATGCGGACCGCATGTTGATTCTGCGGTCGCAAAGTGCACCGCAGATTTGACATGCGATCGCATATCGACCGCACTTTTGACACAATTTTGGGCAACTCTCTGGAATGTTTTGCGGCAAGAATGCGGTCCGCATGTTGATTCCGCGGTCGCATTCTTGACCGCATATTTGACACTTTTTCGGAAAAATTATTTCTCTACATTTTTGAAACTTAAATCATTACCAAGGGTCCGAACCGCGGCTCGCAAGCTCGCCGCGAAGAATTCTACGCATTCCTAACACATTATTCGGACCATGACACCACATCTACTAGGTTTTATGCACAAAAATTTTACGGGGCCTTACATCCTCCCCCGCTTAAGATCATTCGTCCTCGAATGAGGATTTTGAAATAAATGAGTTGGTTTTGAAAGACATGATATGAAACCATCAAAATTTTGACTAACTCTTATATTTTAGAAAAATTTCGCCAGAGTTTCCTTTGTATTATGGACATATCCACCTGTCAGAGGGCCCCCGAAACACGTTACCAAACAACAATACACAAATACAACACTTTTCACAACTGGTATACACTTTCATACCTCAACGAATGCACATATTCTATCACATTGTTACAATTGCACATAAACTAGTCACTTCAATGAATTCTTACCTTATTTAACCATTTTAACACACCATGTACGCTTAACAAATCATTACCAATCTACACTTACTATTAGTTGTTTATTAAACACGTAAATCTTTATAAGGCTTTCATTTATCAAGAACGGTTCAAGTGACCCAAGGTAACAACACATCTAACTCATTACAAATAAAGGAGACTTACTAATACTAAGAGGAAAACAACTTAGGCAAGATGACAGCTACTAGGAGTAGAAGGGTCACCTAATTTCTTCTAGGCTTGATCAAACAAATGGGGGTACTTTTCTTTCATCTCTTTTCTGCTTCCCATGTGGCCTCCTCAACTTGTTGACTTCGCCACAATACTTTAACAGAGGCAACTTCCTTATTTCTCAACTTACGGACTTGCCTATCAAGAATGGCGACTGGAACTTCTTCATATGACAAATCTTCATTAACCTCTATAGTTTCAACTGGCATGATGGTGGATGGATCTCCAATCACTTTCTTCAACATGGACACATGGAATACCGGATGCACTGATGACATCTCAGGAGGCAACTCTAGCCTATAAGCAACTTGACCAATCCTTTGAACGATCCGATATGGCCCGACATACCTAGGACTCAATTTCCCTTTCTTTCCAAATCGCATGACTCCCTTCATAGGAGATACCCTCAAGAACACCCAATCATCGACTTGAAACTCCAAATCCGTTCGACGAACGTCTGCATAGGACTTTTGACGACTCTTGTGCTGTTTTCATTCTCTCCTGAATAACTTTGACCTTTTCCATAGCTTCGTACACCATATCTGGCCCTAGCAATTCTGCTTCACCTACCTTAAACCACCCGATTGGCGATCTAACCTTCTCCCGTACAATGCCTCAAACGGGGCCATTTGAATGCTAGCATGATAGCTGTTATTATAAGCAAATTCTATCAGTGGCAAGTGTTCATCCCAATTACCTTTAAAATCTAAGACACAAGCCCGCAACATATCTTCAAGCGTCTGAATGGTCCGCTCGGCCTGTCCATCGGTCTGTGGATGGAAAGCTGTGTTGAGATTCACCTGAGTTCCCAAACCTTGCTGAAACTTCTTCCAAAAGTTAGCGGTGAACTGAGCCCCGCGATCTGAGATAATAGAAAGTGGAGTGCCATGAAGCTTACTATCTCCCTGATGTACAACTTAGCATATTGCTCCGCAGTATCGGTGGACTTGACTGGCCGGAAGTGAGCTGATTTGGTGAGTCGATCCACTATCACCCATATTGAGTCGAACTTACGCTGAGTGCGAGGTAACCCTACCACGAAATCCATATTGATCATCTCCCATTTCCACCTTGGTATTTCTATAAGCTGAGTTAATCCACCGGGCCGTTGATGCTCGGCCTTCACTTGTTGACAGTTCGGACATTTAGCTACAAAGCTTGCTATATCCCTTTTCATACCGTTCCACCAATAAATCTCCTTAAGGTCATGATACATTTTCGTGGAACCTAGTTGTACAAAATATCTGGAAATATGTGCCTCTGCCATTACCTTTTCTCGAAGTTCGTTCACGTCCGGAACACATAATCTGCCTTGACACCGCATTACACCATCTTTGCTGTTGTGTACAAATGTTGAGGTCTTGTCATTCAGAACTGCTTCCTTTACCCGAACTAATGCTGGATCCATGAACTGTTTTTCCTTGATTTCCGCGACCAATGATGATTCTGCTCCATTATGCACCAAAACATTCCCCTCGTCTGACGCAGAGATACGAACCCCCAAACTGGCTAATTGGTAAACCTCTCGAGACTGGGGTCTCCGATACATACCCAAATGAGCCAAACTACCCATGGATCTCCGACTAAGAGCATCGGCTACCACATTTGCCTTCCCTGGATGGTACAATATGTTCATCTCATAGTCCTTGAGCAATTCTAACCACCGCCGTTGTCTCAGATTTAGCTCCTTCTGCTTGAACAAATACTGGAGGCTCTTGTGGTCTGAAAACACATCTACATGAACTCCATAAAGATAATACCGCCATATTTCAAAGCAGACACAACTGTCGCAAGCTCCAAATCATGTGTCGGGTAATTCTTCTCGTGATTTTTGAGTTATCTCAAAGCATACTCTATAACCTTTCCGTGCTGCATCAACACACACCCTAACCAACCTTGGAGGCATAACTTTCACCTTAATACTTTACATCGATAGCGGAACATCCTTACTATATTCCTCATACATAAGACCTTCCACGAATTGAGTTCCACTATAATTTCCTTGATGTGGTTACGACCCCATGTGAACAATTGCTACTAACTCTTCATAATTCTTAACCCGAGGCATTGCTGAATGAGTTTTCTCATATGACCTCCTGTCTCAAATGAATAGCACTGGCTAACTTTGCACATATACCCCGAATAACACTAACTTGCACGGCATTGTATCGAATGTAAAGTAGCATTGTGCTCTAACTTTTCTTAACCAACCTTTTTCTCCCCATATGTGCATTATAGACTTTAAGAAACTGCACTACTTCCCCTGTGAAATTTCCTACCATCCCTCATTACGGTTAAACACCTCTCAAAACGTATATCAACAACCTTTATATGCATATGACTTACGAAGGGTCACTATCCCGAGAAGGGTATTCTCTGGAACTTTAAATCCTCCTCAATACTTCAACAACAACTTTTGGTTTCACTCTTAAGTGTAAGGCTTAGTCCACTTGATTCTATCTCGGATGAGTAACTCGCCTTATTCCCCATGTTATAGTTACCAATAAAGTTCCCTGATATTGCCGCTTAAGAGTTATCATGCCAAACACGTCTAGTCTGTCACGAGTTTTCATCCTCTTTCAATCCATTCCGAACCTTTCATTCCCATCTTGTTTTGCGGATAGTGCATAATTAATAGCTTTATTTTTCCACACATTTGTCTGCCTCCTGTGAACTTGAAAAATCATTATGTCTTGTTTAATCATTTTACAGTACCACAACCTCACCAACGATAACCTCGCTTCCCATTGTGTGTAGACATGAACTATCTCTAGACCCCTTTAGTCGATATTCAGTGTCACCCATGTCCGTTGCATTGCGGTTAATCCCTCATAACCTTTATTAACACTTGTGCCCTAAGTGAGTCCACCATTCTGATGCAAAAATTGTTTTAAATAACCATGACCATCTCAATTTAAAGGTTTTCTCACCATTTCTTCTCACCTCATTCTTCCTAGTTAGTGAATAGCCACGCACTCTTCCATATATTACGTGGTCTCTTACCTTAGGCATTCCATCCGGCTCACCTCTTAACTCTTATTGGGACATATGTAGCAAGGAGTGTTCGTCTGAACATCACTTAACACTTATCTATTTGTAAGGCTCTTTAGAGGCTCTCTATCAAGCCCCGATTACCATCTTGGGTTGTTGTGGCAACACATTCATTTCTCCCACTCGTTTTGGCTTTCTTAGTATCCCGAAACTTTGTTTAAATCACAAATCTATGATTAGCCCATTCTAGGAACTCACAATCATTCACATTTGACATATGGTACCTCCTTGGGTCCCATTTCTCCCGACCTTATGACAAGTAAAAGTCTCTTTACAAACATACTCTTATTTTCTAGAATCGTTGACCCCATCAGTCACATTGCCATGCGTGAAGAATTTACATTCCTTAATCTCTTTTCTAGACCACACATGTCTTCACCAAAATATTCAAATATCATAGCTACATGGTCTCGCTCTTGTTTCATTGTATTTAAGTGGCCTCACGGTGGTCCTCCCTCTCCCACGTGGGGAAAATGTCCTGGATCTTGACACAAGTCTTGAGTTTAGAAACTTTAGGAACATATGCCTCATATATCTATACCTCTTATATGCATACTCGACTATTAGGAAAGTTTAAGTCACCATAGTATTGATCTCATAAGTTCCCTTCTCCTATTCAGCCACGTAGGTATGGGATTCCAAGTCCCCACGCATATCCTTTATGAGTGTAACGCAACTTCGTACATTTCTGGGTCCTTATAACGTTCGTAAGTCAAGGGTCTTCTCACCTAGGGTCCAATTGAGTCTTATTTCATAACTTTTTACCTCATATGAGAGACTTACACCCTCCCCATTAATCTCTTAGTCATTATCTCATATATCACGTGCTTATATAACCAATATTCTTTCACACCTTACGATCAATTATATACTTCTTGCACTAACCACGCTTGCTATTTAAGCTTACATATCAATCATCAAATCAATGCCTCTTCGTGCGGGTAATCACTTCTAATCCTTTCCCCAAATAAAGTATACTTGTAGTACTATGTACTTATACTATATATATTCATACAGTTTATTCAACAAGATACATGTGCAATCTCCATAACACCCATGTCTTTTCCCATTGGTCATGACATATGACAACACTACATAAAATAGACGAAAGAGCATTTAAACTTACCTTGAATCTCAACGCACGGGTTACAAAACAATCTTATAGTCAAGCTTTATCGCACGATTTGGAGTGATGAAGAAGGGTAATATTCCTAAATGTCCGTGCAGCCCCCTACTTATATGATGTGGTCGACAACACACCTATAAGAAGGGCACTACTAGACACGGCTCCGAGATATCCTAGGACACTTTAAAAACCATAGGCTCTGATACCAAGTTTGTCACTGTCACGCCCCAAATCGAGGGACATGACCGGCGCCTGACCGGGTTGCCCCAGTCAAGCGGACCTGGGTGCCTTCCATTCCCACGCGTTACCCCTGTGTTGGCTGTTACTCATTAACCAAAATATCTTACCAACAATGACTGATTTCATAATGCATAAACATAACCATGTGATTTATTTACTAACAAGTTCATAATTTATATTTACAACGCCCCATACATATACATAGGCCACAATCCCACAGTTTACATGTCTACGGAGCCTCTAGGATACAAAAGGGAAATACAATACTTGCCGGTAACAAGGCTCCGGCTATACCTTACAACCAAAATGAAATCCAAACCGAGTGGCATGAACCACACAAGGCCCCGGGGAAGAAAGGGGCTCACCAAAACGGGCAGTGGAAGGAGAAGGATACTACTGCCGATGAGCTGAAGTGCCTACTATTGATACACCTACAATCATGACACGAATGTAGCGCCCCCGGCAAAAGGGACGTCAGTACACTTGAATTGTACTGGTATGTATGGACAAACTTTGTCCCAAGTAAACTCAAGCCATTAAATTACATCAACAATTAATTAAGCCACTAACCATGTTTCCACATTTTCCTCATTTCAAATAATTCTCAACACAAAGCACTTTCTACAACCAACCAATTTAACAATAACCAATCAATCACGTAAAGCACAAGTAGTCAAACAAAGGGGCAATCAGTGCCCCACAGGTTGCAAACTCTCCTGTTGTCTCCTTTCACAATTTCACATTATTGATTTATGTATCAATTTTTAATAGCGATTTCGATCGCTTTCCATCCTTATTGCCCCTGACCACCCTTATTACCTCGGCCACCCTTATCACCCCAACCCACACCTTATTTCACCACGTCGCGGCGCGCGACACGACCCCGCCTTACAGTTGAAAACACAACAATTTCAAACAGCAGATAAGGTACTACACACAATTTCAACAAGTTCAAATAAGCAACTTGCACATTGTTTCATGTTCTCAATTACTTCTCAAGCCAATATCACAACCAAGTTACAATGTTTCCACATTCAATAATATTCACACATGTATATTCAACAATTTTCCATAATTCAAGTGTTTCATCTCTTTCCACAATAAACCAATTCTCAAGTGTTTCATTTTCTTTTCCACAAGGTGCCATAAAGGCCATCATAATCATTATTCACAAATTCTTTACCCAATTCAACTCTCATTTACCTTTCGGCTCATATTTCATACCACAACGCTCATAGTTCAACAACAACTTTGAATATCCAACAACAACATCAAATAATCACATACGATTTCTCAAATCAACACATGCCAAACAATTTTACACATAAGGGCGATTTCACAAGAATCAAAATTAGCCATACATACCTGGTGATGAGTTTTCTTCCTACTTTATGCTTACCCAAGATATCCTACTCTTGCCAACCTTGTTCTTGAAGACTCTTACTTCTACTCACTTCTTTTACTAGAAATCAAGTTCAATAATCATGCATGAGTGTAAAAATTCTATTTTTAAAAGCTATTATATGCAAACCTCTCTTTACCCAATTAAAACTGAAAATCAAAGAAAATAGTTAGGGTTTTTACCTTGAAAATATTGGGGAAGTTGAATCCTTGCCCTAGGATCCCTTGGAATTAAAATGATTGGAACAATCCTTGAAGATGCAAGATTTCTCCCTCTAAAAACCCTCTCTTCTCTCTCTAATTTTTTTGGTGAGATGATATGATAAAAATGAAGAAGAGGTGTGTTATATTAAAGAAGAGATCGGGTCAAAATGTTACAAAAACTGGGCCGGGGTCAATTATGCGGTCACTATGCGACCGCAGAACACACATGCGGTCCGCATAATGACCGCAGAATTGCCCCAAATTTTACAAGTTTCTGTTAAGGAATGCGGCTAGAATGCGGTCCGCATGTTTGATCTGCGGTCGCAAAATGCACCGCAGATTTGACATGCGATCGCATATCGACCGCACATTTGACGGATTTTGAGAAACTCTCTGGAACGATTTGCGGTCAGAATGCGGTCCGCATGTTGATTCTGCGGTCGCATTCTTGACCGCATATTTGACACTTTTTCGGAAAAATTATTTCTCTACGCATTCCTAACACATTATTCGGACCATGACACCACATCTACTAGGTTTTATGCACAAAAATTTTACGGGGCCTTACATTAATCCCACTTCTTCCCCCCTAAAATTTACCCAATTCACACTTTGGTCCCCAATTCAGTTAACAGAAATCCTTCCAGCATGTGCTGGGAGGTTCCAAAGATTCCTTTTTATGGGTTTTTACCAATGTAGCCTTAGGGGTTTAGGATTTTTACTGATTTCCCTTTTTAGGGAGACCATTATACCCTTAAATCTCTGCAAAATTGCAGAAATCAGGGGTACAAATGACTCCCTTACCCTTTTATGTTTCAACCTATTCACTGTTTTACCAAATTAGTTTCCAATTGTGCCCCTAAGGGCACTGCGGATTTACCCGACCTACCTAGGTCAGGTTTCAGCTTTTTGGGACTTATTTAACTAATAGTCAGCCCTTGCATTGGTATTTAAGGGATGGCCAATTCTACTTTAGGGAACTATTTCAATTTTAGCCCTTTTTAACTTAATTCCAGTCAATTAAGACCATTTTACTTCAATTTTAAGCTAATTACAGGACTAGCCTGTTTTATTACTATATAACACTATTTAAAAACTAGCCAGTCTCAAGTTGAGACTCAGCTTGTGTAATTAAACCCAATTGCTGAACAGTTGGGCCCAAAACCTTTGCAGGTTTGGCCATTTTAATGTTCAGGGCTCAAAAGAGAGCCTGGGCAAATTTGCATTTGAAGACTTAGCCATTTTGCACAACCAACCCCTTTTTAAGGTGGACTGTGTGTTAGGGCCTTATAGAGTTGGTCAACCTTTGCAAAGTTGACCACTCTTAGGCCAATTATTGCTTAATAACCTATTTTTGTTCATTTTAAGGTCAATTAGACTAAATTGCAGGACTATCCTGCTCAATTAAAGCTTTCAGACTATTTAACTGATGGCCAGTCTCAAGTTGAGACTTAACCTGGGCAGTTAAAGCCCAATTACTGAACATAGGTATGGGCTAAGGTCTTTACAGACCTAGCCACCTAAAGTTCAGGGCTCAAACAGAGCATGGGCACGTCTGCCTTTGCAAACTTAGCCAGTTATTACACAACTAGCCACCTTTTAAGTGTTGGCCAGTGTGAGGGACCTAATAGAGTAGGTCAATTGCAAAATTGACCCATCTTGGTCACTTGTTTAACTTGTAGCCTATTTTGATTTTTCAGTTAATAACCTATTTAAAAACTAGCCATTTTCATGGGCCTAATGCTAGCAGCTATAACCAATTTCCCTAAAGTCAATGAATGTTAATCAAATGCTCATACTAACAAAAATTGCTGAGAACTCAATCATTTTTTACATGTATTGCACACATAGCCACACAAGGTCAAACAATGTGCATCAATCAACCAAAACTCAGAAAAGGAAATTTGATGTGGTTGAATCTTAGTTAATCAATTAACACTATCTGATTTCATGTAACACAATGTCAAACAATGTCAACTTAGAATTAGTTACAACTAGCTCAGGTCAGATGACATTTGAGAAACCCCAGAACTTTAATGGTTCATGGCATAGGCACACAGAAGCATAAACTCTCACAAAATAGTCAACATGGTTCAACTAGACATAAACATAATGGATTGGATAACTAAGCGTGTGAAGAAACCAAATATTGGCAGAGGACAAAGAAGAGGAAACATATCAGGTTCAAATCTTCAAATCAAGAATCAGAAACACAATCCAAACATAGTATAAGACATGAATAAACAGTGACTACATAACTAAACATGTAAAGAATCATGGAGAAAGGAATGGTCATGCTATGGAAAGTTAACAAATCCATAATCATACTACATAGCAGGACGAGAAAGAAAGAAATTGAACATGGTTGAAACATACAAACCAGAAGAAAGACCTGAGGATGAACAAGTTAATGGCACTGGAGCTACAGAAGGTGAAGAAGCACAAAGAATAAAGACATGAAAAAAACATCAAGACGACAGATACAAAACGAAGGAAATCATGAAAAAGTGAAAGCAAGCAAAAAATAAAACCCTAAAATCAACATGCGAGAACAGATAAGACATGTAGAAGAGATATCAAAAAGCCAACTGAGAAAAGTGACACAGGAAAGATAAACTACAGAAACATGAGAACATAACCAAACAGAACCAAATCATGGACAAAAATGTTAAACAGAAACAAAATCAGAGAAGACATAGGAAGCATGCAAAACACGAAAACATGAAGAACAGGCGAATTAAACACAAAAGGGAAAGGGACTTAGCTTTGCGGGGTCTGTCCCCCAAGCTTCCTAACCCTTTTATTTACTCCCTTTCTCAAACTCTTTTCTCTTTTTCTTTACCTCTTTTTCTTATCTCTTTTCAAAATTCCAGCCATCTTTCTTTATTCCCTTGTTTTCTCTTTTTTTTTCGTTTCTGACTTTCTTGATTGGACTTCAAGACGAAGCCTTTTTTGGGTTTTGTTTGAAAGGGGGTGTTTGGGGAGGGTAAAGGACGGATCTTGTTTGGGGGTTGGGATTTGAGTCGCCGGAGTTAGGTTTCCGGCGACACCTTTTTGGATATTTGAAGAGTTTCAGGCTGATTCGAGGGAAACCATTAGGGTAGAATGATAGATCAGGTCAAAAGGGATAGAACTGCATTGGTTTGGGGTGGTTTCTCGTTGTTTGGGTGTTTTCCGGCTAAGTTCCGATGATCGGAGTTTTTTCAGAGAAAGATCTGTTCTTGGGGTTTCAGGGGTCTTGGCTATGGCTTGAGGTGTAGAAGAAGGAGAAGAGGGTGATGGAGATGAAGAGGGTGGCCGGAGACCACCATGAGAGGTGGTGGCCTCCATGGCTGGCAGAGTTTCAGGAGCGATGAAGGAGATGATGAGGGAGAAGAAGAAGACCTCAGGGCGGCTAGGGTTTGGTATTTGGAAAAAATGGCCAAAATTCTCAGACAAAAGCCTTATATAGGCCATGCGTCTGAGGTAATCTGGACCGTCCACTCGATGGAGATCAATGGTTCGGAACAGGCGTTACTAAAACGCCATCGTTTGGTGGCACATGAGACCCTAGGCCATCACCCGTTAGATTAATCCAAACGGACGGCCCAGATTCAATCTCTCAATTTAATTAAAAGCCTAAATTCATCTAAATATCCATGCCGTAAGATTAACGAGGTTGAACGACTGAGATTGGGCCTTCATACGGATCAGACGGGCCATGCTCTTGGGCCACATCACTGGGCTGAACACATAAGTTTTAATTGGCCCAGTCTATTATGCATATATGTATTTTTGTATTTTTTGATGTTATTTATTTTTATGTATTTTCTTTTTGTACTTTTTTTTTCTTTTCTTTTATGGAATATTATAAAAACCTAATTTCCTACTTACTCTAATTATTTAGTATTTTTTGGTAATTTTCTACTATTTTTCCCTAATTTCCGCTACTTAAACTATTTTTTGGTAATTTTCTTCTTAAAACTAATTAATCAATAAAGTAATTACCTAGCCTAAATTTTTTGATTTTTTCCAATTTCTATTTATTGAAACACACAAAGTGTAATTAATTTCAATCAAAGCAAGTAATTGCACTCAAAAATATATTTATTTTAATTTTGGAATTAATTGCCCGGTGCAAAAATCACGTGCTCACACTCATTAGCACAACATCGCCAAGGCCTACGCAAGCATAATAATCAAAGCTTGTTAACGAGAAGGAGATATTGAAACCTGGTAGAGCTGACAACAAAATACCTTACTGTGATTCTTGGCCGGCATGCATTTTAGCCGAGTCGGGCCAAGAATGCTCGAAATAGGGGGAAAAAGTATCCAATTGCCTAATCCACCCCAATAGGTCCTAGAACGCTTTAGGGTACCAAACGATAGCTGCATAAATGAAGGAGAGATCATTTTTTTTGAAGAAGGTAAGAAGACAGTAAAGCTTGTTCGAGGGAGAGATACTTACGCCCAATGTTCCACTCCTCTAGAAATGGCATCCTTTCGGTCGAGATGATGTCCGAGGTCCTCACTCAGACAAAGATGCTCATCAACTCTCGATCCTTATTCTCATCAATGCATGAGAAAAATAGCCTCACAGATTGAGGGTGAAGCTTATTCAAACCTCGATAAAGACGAGGGCTATAAAGTCTAATCAAGTACTCAAGGGTAAAAGTCATACCCCTGACCTTTTGGTTAAATAATGGAGCATATAGATTATCCTCCAGAATGATGGATAGATTTGGCCAAGAATCACTTGATAGTTGTCACAAAAGTCGAGAATAATCGGATCTATCACCGAGGAAGAAGGAACAGAAGAATCAACGGGACCCAAAGTGAAGGGGTATGTATACACTTGAAGGAAGCCAACTTTGTGGTCCGTTATGTTCTCATTAGAAGGGGGAACTCAACCAGCACTTTCTCTTCCCATTGATAGTCTTCTTTCACATAATTAGTCACAATGCTAATATATCGAGATACGTGTTTGCATTGGCTAGGCATAGATGAGGGTCACTCAATAGAGAAAACATTTAGAGTATCGAGACACTATTTTATAAGTTCTAGCCATGATTATGGAAAGGTCTTTCTGAGAAAGCAAGCAAGGAAAGAATAACACAAGGAAGAAGAGAATGAGAAAGGATTGTTTTAGCTCGGAAAGTTTGAAGATGTCATAAAAATGTGTATCACAAAATAATTGAGGTATTTATAGAAGCCATATAGGCAGCGGAAAGGACGAACCAATAGTATTTAATGGTCTTCTCAATAGTCGTGTTGACGGTGACCCTTGCACGGCTTTTTGAGTAATGGCATTTAACGCTTTGATGGGCTAATATCATGATGGTAGTGCCTGAGAAGCACGGGTTCAAAATCATTTCCTATCATTTTATTCTAGGAAACGCAGGGACTATTTGTATACGGTAAAAATCAATGGTCCAATTTTATGATCATTAAGGCACCTCGTAAAGACAACCCCTAAAGGGCTTGAAGCCCAGCTTAGGGTTTCAACCTCGTGTGTCCTCAGTGATTGACCTCGAGGTAATGTAAAATTAACAGCTATGGTGGATCGATGTGAGGTTCCCAAGGCAGGTGACTAGGGCTTGACAAATTTAAGCAGGCTAGTTCAGACACGTATCATGGCATTAAATGGTTGTACCAACTCCATATCTTTGTAATAAATGTATTTGTACTTTGTTGGGATTCTCTCTCATATATAAAGGGGATCCTTGTCATTTTGAAAGGCTTGTTATACACAATATTGAATATACAAGAATATTCTCTCTACTCTCCAATTTAACGTATTCTCTTGCTTTTACTACGTACATTTATTGCTTATATTCATAGTGTTCTATTTATTGTTCTTTATTTATTGTTCAATATTAGTCATTAAAGGCTTCCATCAAAGGCTGTCATAACTTTTAATCCTTCATCGACTGCCTTTAGCGAGGTATCTGACTCAACCTCGAGGCCCTAATTTTCCGCCATTCGGTTTGGTGATAATGCCATTTTCAAGCTTTATCTTATTTTCGAGTCTCTCACTTAGAATCTATTTCCTAACAACTAGCATAAAATAGATCACATATTTTTAGAACCAGAAAATCAAATCTAATTGTTATTACCATTTTCAAGGTAAACGCTTCTTTTATATTCAGTAATCACAACAACTAATATGGACCAAAGGGAGTACAAACTTACAAAAAGAAAACCGCACTCCACATTGTAAATGGTATACAAGAAAAACAATCTTTAATTGTACTGATAGGAGATAACATATACTTAGCGGAATAGTCGAGTATGCGCTAAGCTAGCACATCATCATATTCTTACAAAAGACATTCTCACCTACTGCACATAATTACAGCCTCCAAAAAACTCCCCCGATTTTCCATTTTGGTTTTGTATACAGTAGAATTGAGGCTACTCAATTTTGTGGGATCGAGGTTCACTTCAAGAGCGATATTGAAATAGACTAGGAGCGAGCCCGATGTATACGGTCAAAATCATATGCCTCCAATTTTGTAGGCACGAGAAGTCACATCGAGGAAAAATGTTCGATATAGAACAAGCTCGGGCTCAAAGGTTGAATAAGAGGCTCGAAGACCTAAGTGCTCGAGAAACATCGGAGCCAAGTACGACCGACTCCGAAACAGTACCGTTATGAGTTTATTACAGAAGGAAAATATTCCCTCCATATCCCCAAGATCCTGGAGTAAATTTTGGAATTAATTTGTACGAATTAGTACAAATCCGTACTAGACGGTTATACAATTGTCCCCAATAAGATTCCTTACTGTAAATAAAATTATACCCTATTTTTAGGGTACCCTATTATATAAAGGGGACCCCAATCATGTAAAAAGAAAATCATTGGCAAAGAATATACTTTCCTACTTTTCTCTTTTATTGTTCATCAGAATTATCTGTTATATTTATTGTTCTTATTATATTACTCTTAGTTCATCTCGAGGTCAGTAAGCTTGTGGTCACCACTACTGGACAATATTGGTTTACTTTGTTCATTTCTTTCACTTCCACTTCATATTTCTTGACTATTAATTGGTATTGAACTAAATCGCATATCTTTTAAAGCACAATCAATTTAAATTGTTACTCGTATTTTCAAAATAAACAGTATGCTCCCATCGTGGGGCTGAAGATAATAGTGATTATTTCTTTACCGATTCTCATTACACACACTGCATTTACACTTTTTCTTGTCTAGAATTTTTTATTCTTAGGAATAAACATGTCAGACTCACAAAATGCACATGCTCATGACAACGAATGCCTTGTATTTCAATGGGAAAACAACAATGCAGGGCACGATGTACCACTGATAAACCCAGTCGAAATGCCAAATATGGAACCAGTTGATGTTAGTTCACACTTTGCTTTGAATGCAGATCTCGGAGTAGATCCCGGCACACATGGAAGCCCGATATCAGGGACAAGGACACCAGGAATACGAAAAAGGGGAGTTAGTCTCCAAGTGATATTTGAGATGGTACAAGCTCAACAGATTTCCATCGCTCAATTTCAAAGTTAAAATAAGACTTCGAGTATATAGCTAAACCAGAAAACACTCAATGTGTTGAACCGACACTAGAGATGCCAAATGAAAATGGCTTGGGGACTGACCCCACCATTATAATAATGCTTGAATAGCTCACCAAAAGTATCGAGTCCATGGAAAAAAGGATTGAGGATAATGACAAAAAAATGGATATTTATAACTCCTGTGTCGATCAAATATAGGGAGCTCCCCCGATCTTGAAGGGATTTGATGCCAAGAAATTCGTACAAAGGTTGTTCCGTCCAAGTGTAGCTCTTAATCCCATACCAAATAAGTTATTTATTCCCGATATACCTAAATACAATGGAACCTATAACCCAAATGAACATGTTACTTCTTACACATGCACCATAAAGGGAAACGACTTGGAGGACAATGTAATTGAGTCTATACTATTGAAGAAGTTCGGGGAGACTCTATCGAAGGGTGCCTTAATATGGTATCACAAATTACCCTCTAATTCAATTGATTCGTTTGCTATGCTTGTAGATTCTTTTGTAAAGGCACACGCCGAAGCCATTAAAATTGCAACAAGAAAGTCGGACCTTTTTAAGATAAGGTAGAAAAATGGCAAGATGCTTAAGGAATTCGTATCTCGGTTCTAAGCGGAGAGAATGAATTTGCCTCCAGTCACCGATGACTGGGTTGTTCAATATTTCACTCAATGTCTCAACACTTGAAGTTCCATAACTTTACAACAGTTGAAGAAAAGTTTAATCAAGTACTCGGCTGTCACTTGGGCTGACGTACATAATCGATATCAGTCAAAGAATAGGGTCGAAAACGATCAAATGGGGACTCCTACGTGATCCATTTATCCTAGCAAGATCATGGATAGGATCAAATGGGATACCGATCGAGAGTCGAGGTGAAATAGAGATCGATATCAAATGTATAACGGAGACTATCGAGGTAGCGGTTTTGGGCAAAGCTTCTAATGAGATGAGAGGAGAAATATTCGAGGTCAACATTCACGGGGGCCTGATGTCGAGGAAGATCACGTTAAGTATCCAAAGTACGAGTAAGGGTACGACCCCAATCCAATCTTTTCTATTTTTTCGACTAACACTTGCAGGCTATCAATGAGGATAGATGCAAAGCTCTGGATCTTGAAGCACTTGATGCACTCTATTTTCCCTTAAATTGTTTTTGTCCTAAATAGGTTTTTGTGGAGAGGTTTTAACGAGGGAACCGTTGTTCGTGCTAACTAAAAGCAGTTCAACAGTATCTGAGGTTCCCTAAATTAAGCCTCGAGTACTAGAGGACATTACCTTTGAATGTTGCTCTTTGTTAAGGAAATCACTTCATGACTACAGACCTCGATAGGAAAGTGTTGTAAGGGTCAAACGGTTAGATGTATCGTGCTCGTATGGGTTACTCGAGCCCTAAACATCAAGCATGCACGCATTTGTAATCATCTATCAAGAGAAATAACTTTCCTTGTCGATATCCCCTACTTTATAAAAAATTTATATTTTATACTCTTGATCAATTATGTAAACACGCTTAAGGGCCGACTGTAGTGGAAATTTGAACAGCTGACCCTTCTTGAGGACAACTGTCCCAAAGGCAAATTGAATCAAATCGCTAATATTTACCATAATACCTTAAAGTCAAACCTTGATTTTGCGGGCTGTGGCCACACTACTCGGGGACTAACACTTTGGTCAAGCTCAAAGTGAAATGGAAGATCAGCTGAAAGGGCAGGTTCTGAACTAAAGAGGCTATGATCGAGTTAATGCGGACCAGAGACATCATAAATCTGAAACAAATACAAAAGCCCAAGGGATACCTTAACCTGAGAAAACTTTCGCTCGGGGACAATCTATGAAGCCTAAAGGCTAATTTTACTTCGAGTTTGAGCAAATCCTCACTCAATCATAAAAGCCCAAGGGATATATAAACCTAAGTGCAAGCATATCTTGAACACTCGAGGACTATTTACTCAAGCTATTTGAGTTTGAAATTATAAGACCTCAAAGAGGCACCCTCGATATTCGGGCCAAAGCCATCATACACGGGGACTAACCTTTCAAACAAGTTCAAAAGGTTATCGGAAACAAGTCCAAGAGACATACCCGAAGGCTACAGCCATATTAAGTGAAGACGGTCATATTAAAAGGCTACAGCCAAAATAACGTGGCTCATAGATGTCCGACTTCTGCCATAAAATTAAAAGCCTTCAAGCACTTTGAAAAATCGGTTAAATCAAGCTACACTTGGCAAAGGCAAATGATAAAGGGCTTCGATAAAATCAGCCCTCGAATAATTTAAAGGCTTCGATAACATAATCCTTCAAAAAATCCTCAAAAGGTATTCGATTGTCATTAAAAAATGAATTACAATTAAGGTTTCACTTGGTCGAATCTTCAAACAACCCAACGGGTACAAAAAACACATGTGAAGGCATAGAAAAAATTTCACCAAGTCTTTTAGCCGAAAAGAGGGGAAAATTATATCCGTTTATTAGAGGCCGAATTGGCCCAATTTAAAGAGCCTAAGGGCCAATATAAGAAACCTAAGCAATCACTTGATTGAAAAAGCCCAAGTGATACATTAACTCGAGTTTGAGCCAACTCTTACTCTGGGACTATCCGTAAATCCTAAGGGCTAACTTTACTTCGAGTTCGAGCAAGTACTCACTCGACTACTAAGCCCAAGGGATACCCGAGTTTGAGAAAATTCTCACTCGGGGACTATCTATGAAACCTAAGGGCTAACTCTATTTCAAGTTCGATCAAGTCCTCACTCGATCACAAAAGCCCACGGGCTATCTTAACCCGAGTTCAAGCAAATCCTCACTCGGGGACTATCATAAAGCCTATGGGATAACTTTATTTCGAGTTCGAGCAAATACTTACTTGACTACTACGCCCAAGGGTTACCAGAATTCGAGAAAATTCTCACCACGGGACTATCTTTTGAGCCCAAGGACCACACCATCCCTAGTTTGAGCATGTCATCACTTGGCCATAATGTCTAAGGGCTATTTTCATTTCATGTTTGAGCGTGCACTCACTCAACTATCAAGTCGAAGGTCTACCTTACCTCATTGGCTGTATAGCCTAAGAGCTACTCAAACCCAAGTTCGAACAGTCATTCGAGGACCATTGATCAGAAACGTTCGAGGGCAGAACTTATTATCGGTCATTACCATCTCAATCTTTGGACATTCGAAAGGAACTTTATGATAAGTCCCGCACAAAAGGGTAATATATTCAGAAGCCATGGAAGGAAAAAGGTTTTGTATAAACCTTTTTGACAAGAGCTACAGGTCATGATCAAGATTCCTCACAAGGACCGATCAGCCTCAAAAGCAAAAAATTACTAAGAGAACGAAACCTAAGTGGCACGGTCCATATCGGCAGAACTGCCTTCGCCCTCAGAACCTTCCCCGTCGTCGGACTCGTTAAAAGTTCTCAGAGTTTTCCTCGTGAAAGGACAACTTCCAAGCTTTCATTTCTTCAATCGCTTACGTCACGATGATGATGTCATGGCAAATCGGGATAAAGATCAAGGACTCTATTCGTTTCTTGTCGTTATACTCTAAGAAACGCGGGGACTATCTGTATATGGTAGAAATCGGGGCTACCCGATTTTGGGGCTCGTGGGTCACTTCAAGAGTGAGATCAAAATAGACTAGGAGCAAGCCTGGAGTATACCGTCAAAATCATATGACCTCGATTTTGTAGGCTCGAGAAGTCGCATCGAGTACAAAAGTTCGATATAAACCAAGCTCGGGCTCGAAGGTAGAATAAGTGGCTCGAAGACCTAAGTGCTCGAGGAACATGGGAGCCAAGTGTGACCGACTCCAGAACAGTGTAGTTATGTGTTTGTTACAGAAGCACAAGATCCCCACCACGTCCCCGAGATCATGGCGTATATTTAATTTGTACGAATTAGTAAAATCCATAGTAGACAGTTATACAGTCGTCCCCAAGAAGATGTTTTACTGTAAATAGAAATGTACCCTATTTTAGGGTTCCCCTATTATATAAAGGGGACTCCAATTATTTGTAAAGACAATCTAATCATTCGTAAGATCATCTAATCAATGACAAAAAATATACTATCCTACTTTTCTCTCTTATTGTTCATCAGAATAGTCCTTTACATTTATTGTTCTTATTATGTTGCTCTTATTTCATCTCGAGGTCATCACTGCTGGGTAATGTTGATTTAATTCGTTCATTTCTTTCATTTCTACTTCATATTTCTTGATTATCAATTGGTATTGAACAAAATCACGTATCTTTAAAACTAAAATAAAATTTAATTGTTACTCGTATTTTTAAGGTAAATAATTTTGTTTTTTTCTTAATTATCTCTGGCGTACGTGTGTGGAGAAGGTATATGTTAAGGAAAAGAGAAAAATGAATAGTATCTTATTTCTTACCGTTCAAGTCTTTTTCACGAGGAGAAAGACTACAGAACAAAGAAAGAACACAAGGAGTTGGCTTGGAAAAAATTTGTTTCCTCCTTTGGTGTGTGGTTCATATCTCTCTGTACGTGTTTGCTTGATTTTTTATGTATCCATGTCTGCTATCTTGGAAGAAGAAAAACACTCACACACATATATGTATATATATCATATATATGTCGAATGGCACATTTACACTTTATAGTCTCAAACATGTCATGATATTTCTTTTTTGATACTAACTAAGATAAAAATAATAGTACCATATAAATTGGAACAATGGAGCAATATTAATTATAAAAATTACTTTTAATTATATTCTATAATATAATTGTGTAAATATTTTTTTACGCTGGAATATAGAAGATAACTCTTGGCTGTTAAATGATGAGGGTAACAGCTAGTGGCTGTGGCTCATATCTTCTGCATTATCAATTTCCAAATCATTGAAAGTTTCTCGACCACTGCATGTTTTTAAGGTCGTCAATGGTATTTTGAAATAAAAGGAATACTAATTATTTACCATTTATAAATAAAATACTCCCTCCATTTCAATTTATGTGAACCCATTTGACTGGGCACGGAGTTTAAGAAAAGAGAGAAGACTTTTGATCTTGTGGTGTAAAATGAGCACCTTTATTTTGTGTGACAATAAATAATTGCATAAAGGTAAATTATTTCCAAATAGGAAAGGGGTCATTCTTTTTGGCACGGACTAAAAAGGAAATAGGTTCACATAAATTGAAACGGAGGGAGTAATACATTAATACAGAATCACAAGCAAAAGCCAAACTGGAATACCAAATAATGTAGAGATTGATTGGACGAATCATTAATGAGCAAAAGTTATTTTAGGCCGAGAGCTGAAATTATTTATATTTGAAACTCACAAAAGTGTATATAATTTGCATTTTTTTTACATACAAAAATGTAGGGGTGGAGATTAATTAATTATTTTTAAAGCAGCTATATAATATCGTTTTGCTATCAATGCTACTAAATACATGGTCCCAAATTGAGATTTTAAAATGGATGTAATATGTGGGGACAGCAAAGAGATTAATCGAGGAATATTGCAGCCATTTACGCATTGCACGACTCATATCTACTATTCCAGATTGTACCTATATCGTGGTGTGAATTAAAATTTAATGTAATCTTAAGAACCAATTATTAGTGTTTCTTGGTTTCCCCGTTGATATTCGGTATCAGTATTTACGCTCGATTAATTTGAATTCGTATTTAAAAATCTTGCATTGGAGGTAAAGTGTTTCGTGATAAAGGCGACCATACTCGTGACTCCAACCCGAAATCTTTGCTTAAGAATTAAGGAATACTTACTATTTCACCACAATCCTTATTTGCAGAGGCGGACCTATGCAATTGATAGAGGGTCACCAGCGCATAAATTCTTCTATACATGTCTATATCATTACAAGACTGTGATATATTAATAGTAGCACCAGAAGCAGACCTATGCAATGGGTGAGGGTTCGTTGGCACCCATAAAGTTCGGTAAAATTTTCATGTATATATGTGTAAATTTGTAAAAGATAATGATATATTTATGTGGGCAACTAATATACAAACCATAATTTGATTAAATACATAAATGTACCTGCAACCTTCAAATCTTGGGTATGTTGGTATCAATTATTGGTTCATATAAGCTTCGAGAAGACTTAAAAGTGCACGGTAATGAAAAATTCAAACTTCTTAAGAATTGATTTTAAAGATATGCCGTAATTAAAAAATAGAACCTAAGGAATAATTGTAATATTATAATTTTGTCAAGAGAAACAATACTTTAGAAAAAAGCAGTCAAAAATAGATCCTAAGATACAGGAAGAGAATGCTTGTACACATGGGTGACGGTGTTGTTCATGCTTGGACATGTCATGTTGTATATTAATAATTAATTAAATCAGTTTTAATTATTAATTTATTATGAAATCCAGGAGCACGTCGCCGTTATCTTTTGTATATTTCGTCAATCTTTTGTCTTTATAAATTATCTTGTATTAATACAGCACGATACACGAACACAAATATTATATTAATATGTTATATGTAAATTATCTTAAAATTTAAACCTGCCAGATAATATCTTTAATTTGTTTTTTTTTTTTTTGTTGTATCTGCAGCAATCCAAATTCTTGATTTTAATACTTGTATTTTATTCTATGGTCAATATTAAAAAATACTAAATATTGTATTTGTGATGTGCCTTATTTTAGCATATTATTTTAACAAAATTTTTACTGTTATTTTACAAGAGCTATTGGCTATTGCAAAGACTTTATCTGTAAAAAATGAATTAAAAAATGGCCACGCGAAGAAGTATTAATCTAATATCACTTAGCATAATACAGCTTTGGTCAAGTAATGTTGTGAAATACTTATAAGATTAATACAAACAGACAATATCATGATTTCTAATTTCTTGAACTCCAGCACGTCTCTTCCAGGTAGACTATGATTTCTAATTTCGTGAAACAATAATTTCTTGAACTCCAGCACGTCTCCAGTAGTAAATCCTCGACTACTTTTTTTTTCTTTCGTTTCTCACTGGATATTTGATGTTCATATTGGGACCTAACTAATTAAGATACGTACAGTGTAAGGCCTATTAAAGAAAAAAATGCTCTCTAACAAAATATTTTTAATACTCATGACTTGACTTCGGATCTTTTATTAAGGGTAAGCAGGAGCAGACACATGTTAAGCGAAGCGATATCGTTCGAACACTGCTTCATCGAAATTTTTTACTAAACATATATATCAATATTGTGAGAAAATAGATAAGTGGGAAGAAATGATATCATTTGACATAAATATTTATCTTCTGTGTTAATTACCATGGATCTAAGGATGAAGATCAATGAAGAAGACATGCAAGAATTCCATTAGAGAGAAAATGAAATCTCTGATTAGAAAGAATGATAACTGCAATGAAGATGCTACAGTATATCATATATGTACAGTATAACTGACTATTTATTTACTGTACTAACTAACTAACCTTCTAACTATAGCTACATAATAAACTAATCAGCTTGATTAACTAACTCTAGTCAATACTCCCCCTCAAGCTGATGGTTTCTACACATCCTTCACTCCTAATTGGCTCAATAGCTGGTCATGTTGATATTTTCCTAAGCTCTTTGTAAGCAGATCTGCAAGTTGATCTTTGGTGTGCACATACTGTGTCTTCAACAGCCCTTCACAGATTTTTTCTCTAATAAAATGACAATCTATGTCAATATATTTAGTTCTTTCATGGAATATAGGATTAGCTGCTATTTGAATAGCAACTTTGCTATCACATATTAGGCTTGTAGGATGTTGAATCTTCACTCCAAGTTCCTTGAACATCCCTATTAACCAAGTAACTTCTGTTGCACATGTAGCCATACTCCTGAATTCTGCCTCAGCTGAACTTCTGGACACAGTCATTTACTTCTTTGATTTCCAAGACACTAGTGCATTTCCAAACTTGACAAGGTATCCAGTCACTGACCTTCTAGACTCTATACAGGATCCCCAATCAGAATCACAGTAAGCAGTCAGTGTGTCTGCGCTTTCTGCAGGCATAAGTAGCCCCAGACTTGGAGCTTGTTTAATGTATTTGACAGCCCTGAGTGCAGCTTCCATGTGTGATACCTTTGGACTATGCATATACTGACTCAACACCTCAACTGCAAATGCAATATCAGGTCTAGTCATGGTGAGATATAGCAACCTTCCAACAAGTCTTTGATATTTGCTAGGATCTTTCAGCTCCTGGTCATCTTTATGACTTGTACTCAGAATGCACCTGTCATACTCTACAGATGTGAGTTTTTTATTCAACTCCAATGGTGTGCCTAAAGGTTTTGCTCCACCTAAACCAGTTTCAAAGATCAATTCAAGTGCATACTTTCTTTGACACATCAGAATACCCTCTTTTGATCTGGCACACTCAATTCCATGAAAGAACCTTAACTCACCTAAGTCATTCATCTTGAACTTTTTCTGCAGCTCTGTTCTTGTGTCATATAATGACTTGTCATTGTTTCCTATAACTAGCAAGTCATCCACATATACAAGAATAATTACTGTTTCACCATTGGCCTCTTTGATGAATAATGAATAGTCATAGTGACTCTGCTTGAAGCCTATCTGCAGCAGGACTGTTGTCCACTTCTCATTCTGCTGTCTTGGAGCTTGTTTGAGTCAATACAATGACTTGTGAAGTTTGCCAACCTTCTTAATCTCCCTTTAGCTTGCAAACCCTTGAGGAATGTGCATATAGACATCTTCAACTAGATCACCATTTAGAAAGGCATTATGAACATAAATCTGATAAATCATCCATTGTTGAGAAGCAGCAAGAGCAACAATTGATCTAACTGTGACCATCTTTGCTACAGGGGAAAAAGTTTCACCGTAGTCCAGCCTTTCTTTTCTTTTGACTATACTCCTTAGCAACTAATTTGTCCTTGTATCTTTCAACCTCTCCTGAAGCCTTATATTTGATTTTGAAAATCCATCTGCAACCAATAGGAGTTTTGCTAAGAGGAAAGTCAACTATACTTCAGGTTTTATTCTCCTCCAATGCTGCAATCTCCAACTTCATAGCATTCACCCATTGAGGGTGTTTAACTGCCTCAGTAAATGATTGAGGCTCAGAACTAGAAGAATAAGCAGCCAGAACTCTACTATAGGCAGGAGTAATATGAGAATAGCTGACAGAAGTGGAAATAGGATAAAGACACTGTGTAGTATTTGAATATACTACATAGTCTTGCAACCAAATAGGAGGTTTACTTGTCCTGGATGATTTTATGACCTGAGTAGAAGCAACATCAGTTGTAGAAGGCGTTTGATCAGATACAACAGTCATTGTTCTAGAGTCTGCGGCTTCAGGAACATCTTTAAGAGGATCAGTGGAGGGAACCTCTGAAGTATCTGCAATATCTGGGATAGCAGCTTCATTCACAAGTGTAGCCTCCCACTCATGTGAAATGGTTCCATCTACAGATGGATTGAGAGCAGCTGGAGGCATGAGATCTGAACTAGTAGAGGATAGAAGATCCAGTATAGGAAACATAGAGCTACCTGTAGATGACATATGTTTGAAAGGAAAGATGGTCTCCTGAAATACAACATTTCTATTAACAAAGAAAGATTTAGCATTCAGGTCATACAGAACATAACCCTTTTGAGAAGAAGAGTAGCCCAGAAACACTGCAGGTATAGCTCCTGGGGAGAACTTATCAGTAATATTTGGACAAGCTGGATAGCATAAGCACCCAAACACTCTTAAGTGTTGTACTGAAGGAGAATGTAGGTATAGCATCTCATATGGTGATTTATACCCTAGTGTTCTGATAGGAAGCCTGTTAATGAGATAGAATGCAGTGGTAACACATTCATTGCAGAACTTGAGAGGAACGGAAGCTTGAAATCTAAGAGACCTGGCCATGTCTAAAATGATTCTGTGTTTCCTCTCTACAATTCCATTTTGTTGAGGTGTGTAAACACATGAACTCTGATGGAATATACCTAAAGTAGTCAGCAGTTGTTTGAACTCATTACTAAAGAATTCACTTCCATTATGAGTCCTTAAGACATTTATGGAAGCTAAAAACATATTCTTTATTTGAGTTAGAAAATCTCTTATTACAACTATGACTTCTGACTTGAAGTTGAACAAGAAAATCCAAGTATACCTGGTATAATCATCAACAACTGTAACAAAAAATCTCTTCCAATTATGTGAAGAAACTATATAAGGCCCCCAAATATCACAATGCAGTAACTCAAAGGCATTCTTAGACACTAAGGTACTTGTAGGAAAGGGCAGTTTAGTTTTGATTAGCAACAGGACACACATGACAGTATTGAGATCCATTCTTTAGAGTAGTAAGAGTATCTAACTTCCTTATTACATCAATAGGGGCATATCCTAATCTTCTATGCCATACTTCTGTAGAATTAGTTAAGTTGACTGTGGCTGAATGTGCACACTTATTGCTGGTTGAAGCTGTAGAGTTTTGTGGAAATCCTCCTTGAAGTATGTATAAACCATGCTCCTCCTTACCAATCCCCTTCACCTGACCACTGTAAAGATCCTGAAAAATACAGAAGTCAGGGAAGAATGCAACCATGCATTGAAGTTCTTTGGTGAGTGGAGACACTAATAGCAAGTTGAATTTAAACTCTGGAATATACAGGACATTTGAAATGTCGTTAATTTTATGTACTGATGATGTTCCTTTATGTGATACTGAGACTATATTTCCAGTAGGTAGTTGAACATTGCACTTCTCAGAATTGGGAATTGACTTATAGGAGGTCAGAGCATCTAATTGAGATGTCATGTGATTTGAGGCCCCTGTGTCTATGATCCAATTTTGCTTGAGAAAACTAAACATTATAGTGATTAGAGTACCTGCAGCGGCTAGTTTATTAGATGACTCTGGTCCTTCTTCATTCCCTTTGGCTAGCATTTGGAGTATCTGTTGGTACTACTCCTTGGTGAAGAAAGGTGTAGCTGAAGTATTCTTAGAAGCAGGTTGAGCAAACTGAGGCATGTTAGTATTTTGGATTTGCTGCATCCCTGACTGAGCACCATAAGAACTTGGTTGATTTCCAGTTTCAGTGGCATTTGGAAACACTAAACCACTCACATTGTTTGCATATCCTCCTGCATTTTGCCATTTCTTCTTTCCCATGAAATCTGAGGGATACCCATGAAGTTTGAAGCAGTTCTCTTTAGTATGCCCCTTATAATGACAGTAATCACACTGAACTTGATTCTTTCTAAATCTGAAATTGCCACATGCATTTGTTGAGGTTATATTACTGTAGAACACTGCTCCTTCTATGCCTTCAGTAGGTTGACTTGTCTGAGTAAATTTAGCCAGACTCCTTTGACTTTCTTGATCAATCAATAGTGAGTAAGCTTTGTTAATACTAGGAATTGGAGACATAATCATAATCTGACTCCTTGACTGTGAGTATGACTCATTCAATCCCATTAGAAATTGCAGCAGTCTGTGATACTCAAAATGTTCAACATATTTCTTAGACTCAGGACAATGATAACCAGGACAGGGCATTATTGCATCAAACTCATACCACAGATCTCTCAACTTAGAGAAATAATCAGCAACTGATATAGTGCCTTGTGTAAGATTATGAATTTCTCTACTGAGATACAGAACCCTAGATCCATTTACTTTATCAAATCTTTTCTTTAAGTCTTCCCAAATCTTATGAGCATTAGAAGCATACACTACACTGCTAAGTAACCCTGGCTTCACTGAATTCATTATCCATGAGAGAATTATAGCATTCACTTTCTCCCATTGATCATGAAGTTCGGGCTCAAACTTAGACTTAGGGAATCTGCCATCTACAAATCCTAACTTACTCTTCCCTAACAAACCAATCCCCATAGATCTACTCCATATTGCGTAGTTATCCGAACCAGTAAGTTGATGAGAAATTAGAATACTACCTGGAGTATATGTTGGTTGAAGGTAGAGTGGGTGATTGTGATCGATTGTAGGAAATACAGTTGTACTAGCTGTATTCGCTGCATTTTCAATATTTTCTTCTCCAATCGCCATTTTCAACAGCTTCTTAACTAGAGAATCCTAGAATTTAGCTCCACGCTACAATTGGACAATTTCACAACTCTGTGTGAAAATTGAAATAGCAGGAGGTAGAATCAGATTGAGAGAGAACTTCGATTCACTCCAGTGGCTCTAATACCATGTTAATTACCATGGATCTAAGGATGAAGATCAATGAAGAAGACATACAAGAATTCCATTAGAGAGAAAATGAAATCTCTAATTAGAAAGAATGATAATTGCAATGAATATGCTACAGTGTAATGTATATGTACAGTATAACTGACTATTTATGTACTGTACTAACTAACTAACCTTCTAACTATAGTTACATAATTAACTAATCAGCTTGATTAACTAACTCTAGTCAACATCATGTCGCATTGGTTATGTGCATGATTTGCTCTAAGAGTTTGCAACTAACATGTATTTTTTGTAAATATTTAAGAGAGCCTTTTAATTAAAAATTATAATAAAGTAAAGTTAAACTCATGGCCTACAACATACATAATGTTGTTTACTAAATACAATAAGTCTCATTCGCATCATTCTGCTCAATGAAAAGAATAAGGGAAGTTAAAATCCAAAATACTAGAAAAAAAATGAAAATTACAAGATAAATCTATTGCTATTATTACTAGAATCCATTTCAAATAAGTTAGAATCGGTTATATAAATCTTCGATCATATTCCAATTTACGATATAGTTAAAAATAAAATCTAATCTCTTTTTCGGAATATTTGGGAAACTATTTAGAAAGAAAAAATTGAATGTTTTTCTAGAAAGGAGAGACGTGTATGAACAATTGTTTCTTCCATTTTTTAAATATATTATTGTGATATGACCACAGAAATTATTAAAGCGATAGATTTTATTGACGGATAGAGAGTAGTTTTTTTTACTAAGGAAGGTGTGGTCCTTTTGGGTATTATGTTCTGATATTCTGTAATAAAATATTTTATTTAAGGAAGAGAAAAACAAGAAGAAGAAAAAGAGTGGAGGGCAAAACTCAAAAGCAGATATTTATTTTATATAAAAAATATTACGCGGAAAAAAAGGTTTGCCTTAAACCAAATCTTTGGCTCGTGATTCTCGTGGTAAGGCCCTGTCAATTTTTTATTTTATCATTTGCTAAAAAATTTCTATTTAAAAAAAAACTTGACACATAAGTATTATAAATTATCGAAAAAAACCACCAAAGGATGTGGTACAGTGGATGAGACTGCACTTCCCTTAACCAGAAGTCTCGGGTTCGAGCCTTGGGTATAGAAAATTCTTGGTAGGGAGCGCTTCCCCCCGCAAGGGGCCCTACGCGGTGTGAATTCGGATATAGTCGGGCTCCAATGTGGGTACCGGACACCGAGTGGGGAACCAAAAAAAAAAAAGAAATCTAGTCAATTCCTAAATATATACTTCCTTCATTACCATTTATATCATTATATTTATATTATGGTATTAATTAGACATGTCTTGGATGAGTTGGTGAGTAGTATTCCCCAATCTGAGAAGTTAGTTATTGGAGGGGACTTTAATGGTCATATTGGGGCGGAGGATGGTGGTTACGGTGAGGTGCGTGGCGGCTTTGGCTTTGGGGTTAGGAACGGAGGGGGCACTTCGCTGCTTGATTTCGCTAGGGCTTCGGAGCTTTTGATCGCGAACTCGTCATTTCAGAAGAGGGAGGAGCATTTGGTTACTTTCAAAAGTTCCACGGCGAGGACTCGGATTGATTACCTCCTCCTCAGAAGGAGCGATAGAGGGTTGTGCAAGGATTGCAAGGTTATTCCGGGAGAGTCCCTTTCAACTCTTCATAGACTCCTAGTGATGGATGTAGGTCTCCGGGTGAAGAGGAAGAGGAGGGGTTCTCGGGGCCGACCGCGGATTAGATGGGGAACTTTGACTAAGGAGAAAGCCCGGGAGCTGGAGAGGAAGCTAGTTGATGGGGGAGCTTGGAGTAGCTCTGGGGAAGCGGACGCAATGTGGTCAGTGACGGCGAACTTGGTTAGGGAGGCTGCGCGAGATGTGCTTGGGGTGGCCAAGGGCTATTCAGGCAGGCACCAAGGTGACTGGTGGTGGAATGAAGTAGTCCAAGGAAAAGTGGAGGCGAAGAAGGCGGCGTTTGCTAAGTTGTCAGGGAGCTCAAACGAAGAAGAAAGGAGAGCGAACAAGGAGAACTACAAGGTGGCGAGGAAGGAAGCGAAACTGGCGGTCACGGAAGCTAAAAATGCAGCGTTTGGGCGCATGTACGAGGAATTGGGGGAGAAAGGCGGGGACAGAAAGTTATTCCGATTGGCTAAGGTGAGGGAGAGGAAGGCGCGGGATCTGGACCAAGTTAGGTGCATCAAGGACGAGGATGGTAGGGTTCTGACGGGGGAGTCGCAAGTCAAGCGGAGATGGCAGGAATACTTTCGAGACCTACTTAACGAAGAGGGGGATCGAGTCTTAGAGCTAGGGGAGCTGGGGCATTCAGAGTGTCCTAGAGACCTCGGGCACTGCAGGCGCATTAAGGAGGAGGAGGTCTTGAGGGCGTTGCGTAGGATGAGTAGGGGTCGAGCGACTGGGCCAGACGAAATTCCGGTGGAGTTTTGGAAATGCATGGGTAGGTCGGGAGTGGAGTGGTTGTCCAGGTTGTTCAACGTGATCTTTAGGACCAAGAGGATGCCGGAGGAGTGGAGATGGAGTACAGTGGTTCCCTTGTACAAAAACAAAGGGGATATCCGGTGTTGCAACAACTATAGGGGTATCAAATTAATAAGTCACACCATGAAGGTCTGGGAGAGGGTGATCGAGGCGAGGGTGAGGGAGATGTCATCTATATCTGTGAACCAGTTTGGTTTCATGCCGGGTCGCTCTACTACAGAAGCTATCCACCTTGTGAGGAGGGTGGTGGAACTGTTCAGGGATAAGAGGAAGGACCTGCATATGGTGTTTATCGACTTGGAGAAGGCGTACGATAAGGTCCCTAGAGAGGTTCTGTGGAGATGCTTGGAGGCGAAGAGCGTGCCAGAAGCCTACATCAGAGTGATCGAAGACATGTATGATGGAGCCAAGACTAGGGTTAGGACGGTGGGTGGCGACTCGGACCATTTTCCGGTGGTTATGGGGCTACATTAAGGATCTGCGCTAAGCCCTCTCTTATTTGCCTTGGTAATGGATGCTCTAACTCGCCGTATTCAAGGGGATGTGCCATGGTGTATGCTCTTTGCTGACGACATAGTCTTGATAGACGAGACGAGGGATGGTGTTAATGCGAGGTTGGAGGTCTGGAGACAGACCCTCGAGTCTAAGGGTTTTAAACTAAGCAGGTCTAAGACAGAATATCTAGAGTGCAAGTTCGGCGCCGAGTCGAGCGAAGTAGGCTGGGACGTTAAGCTGGGATCTCAGGTCATAGCCAAGAGGGACAGTTTCAGATATCTTGGATCAGTGATTCAAGGGGACGGAGAGATTGACGGGGATGTCACTCGCCGTATAGGAGCGGGGTGGTTGAAGTGGAGGCTCGCATCAGGAGTCTTGTGTGACAAGAAAGTTCCACAGAAACTCAAGGGGAAGTTTTATAGAGCGGTGGTTAGACCTGCCATGTTGTATGGGGTGGAGTGCTGGCCTGTGAAGAACTCTCATGTCGAGAGAATGAGAGTTGCGGAGATGAGGATGCTCAGGTGGATGTGCGGGCTCACCAGATTAGATAAGATTAAGAATGAAGTTATTCGGGAGAAGGTGGGGGTGGCCCCAGTGGATGAGAAGATGCGAGAAGCGAGACTCAGGTGGTTTGGGCATGTGCGGAGGAGAAGCACTGATGCACCGGTGAGGAGTTGTGAGCGACTGGCGGTGGTTGGCGCGAGTCGAGGCAGAGGGAGGCCTAAGAGGTATTGGGGTGAGGTGATTAGGCAGGATATGGCTAGAATGGGGATTTCCGAGGACATGACCCTTGATAGGAAAGTTTGGAGGTTTAGTATTAGGGTTGTAGGGTAGGGCCTTCTAGAATTCTTAGTACTTCTGTTAGGGGCTGAGTGGGGTTTGGTAGCGATCTCTATAGTTAATTAATGTATTGTACTGTGCCTCTTATGGTAGTAACCGATTGGTATTATTGCATGTCATTCTACTTAGTTATCCGAAGGAGCAATTTGAATTACTTAGTCAAGATTTACTAACATTGTTTTGTTTTGTTTTATTTGTTGATTTTCTCTCTCTTTTTCTAAGCCGAGGGTCGGCCGGAAACAGCCTCTCTACCCTTTCGGGTAGGGGAAAGGCCTGTGTACGTATTACCCTCCCCAGACCCCACTTTGTGGGAACATACTGGGTAGTTGTTGTTGTTGTTGTTGTAATTAGACATGAAATTGAAGTAAAAAATAAAATGAGATATTTAAAATTAAATTTATTCAAATATAAAAAGATGTTATTATTTTAATCAAAATGATATTAAAATAGTGTTGCATAAAATATAACTGAGGTAGTAACTCATTACTGGTAAAGCTGAAATTTTAAAAATTGAAAAACTTCAATTTGTCACATGAAATTCAAGTAAAAAAAGATTTTGGTTATAAAAAAGTTATTCAAGATAAAATAAGATATTTAAAGATAAATTATTTTTAAATATTAAAAAATATTATTCATTTTTAATCAGACTAATATAAAAAATAATTTCACATAAAATATAACAGAAACTATCTCATTACCGGTAAAAGTGAAATTTTAAATATTAAGAGTATAATTGGAAAACGTCAATTTTTTTCAAACCAACAGACAATATATTGTCAAACAAATTGAGATATCGAGATTTATGAATAAGACACAAAGGAATATTATTATTTTTTAAATTGCAAAAACTATGTAATTTCTGAATCATTTACAAGGTTAACAGAAAAGTACTAATCCAAGAATTAAAGGAAGATTGGAAAGCTCAAGCCTCCCACGTGCTTCGCGTTATGCTTCCTACCTTCAGACGTCAAATGTCAACCACCCATGTTACCATCTTTTGTGTGGGCAACCTTTTCTTTATTAAAATGTTACACCAATCATTGTTGTTATTTATTATACGGAAAATGACACTTTATAGTCTTCTTATATATATATATATATATATATATATATATATATATATATATATATATATATACACGAAAATTATGTGTATATTATAAACTTCTTCAGCTACTCAATATAAATAGTATCTGGCATGGGCAAAAAGTGATAATACCTCTTTATTATTTAGGGGAGGAGCTAAAGTTCATAAGTACAAGTTCAGAAGAATTCAATATTTTTGTTTTAGAATAATTTATTAAATATGCATAAATATTTAACTATGAATTTAGTAATTAAAAATAACCTATGAATTTAGTCGCAAGTTCATAATCCGAAAAACTTTGAATTCTCGATCTGTCTCACCAAAATTTCTAAGAAAGTTTAACTATATAAGCGTGACAGCTAACTTTGCCTTCGGCATATATCTGGAAATAACTTCTTAGGTTACCAATCTAATGTATAGCCTAGATTGAGGCAGATTCAAAATTTATATTTAATGCGTCTAATTTTTAAGATTTTTAGTATTGAATTTATTATACTGTTAAATTTATAGGTTCGAATCTAATGCTTATCTATATTTTAGTAGGTTTTTACATATAAATTCATATTTTATATCAAAAGTTATGGGATGTTGAACCCGTAGCCGCAAACCTACATCTGCCCCCCAAGCCAATAAACACTAGAGACAAACTAAAGAAAGAATCCCAGATTATGCTCGAGAGTTGATAGAAATGGATATTACCCAGCTCTTACCAGATGCATTGAATATAGAGCATCCTGATGGCAGCATGAGGGAATAACTAATGGGCTACGAATGGAAGCCCAGATTATGCCAGAAATGTAGTCAACTTAGTCATTCCAATGGTGAATGTAAATTGGAACATGAAGCACATAAGCTACTCATGTTCTAAACGTCAATACCACACAAGAGGGGGTGATTTGTGTGGTACCTAATTTTCGCGTTAGAAGAACCTGGTTCTTCTAAGTGTTCTAACTAAAGCAGTTTACGGAATAATAAATCTTGAAAGTAAAGTACACAGATATTTTTACGTGAAAACACCCGGCTCAAAAGGTAAACAATCACGACCTACTACTCAATAGGATTTTTCCAAACTCCACTAAAATCACTTAGCCAAAAACTGTATTTACAAAGCCTCTTTGTAAACCTAAGGTTTAACTCTAATCTCAGTGTGGCACACAACCTCAACTGTTGCGACACTTTCAAGTTAACTCTAACTTGAATACTCAATGCATCTAATACAATTGCTTCTTTAAAAGATGAACGGTATAATATGAAAACCTACTACAACTGAACTAAACTTTGAATAAACACAATGATGAAACTGGTTCTTCTATCTTAGTTCATGTAGCTTTAGATGTGCACACTCGTATTTTGCATATATTGTTGTTCTCAAATATGCTTTATGATAATAGGTGAATTTGACTATAATTATGCCCTAAATAACCACACTTTGTTATGGTATTTATGTTATTTATGAGGACAAAATGCTTTGATTAGTGTTTGTTTATGTGTTATAGGTACATGCGATACAATGGATGCTAAGAAGAGCTATTTTGGATTCATATGTTGATGAAAAGGCCAAGAGAAGAGCTAAAGTAAAAAGAGCTGGAAAAAGCAGGGAAAAAGCCGCAGGACTGTTCCTCCGCGGTTCTTTCGCGGTCGCGGATGAACCGCGAATATTGAGGCTTTCTGAAGTTTTTTGTTTGCGGTCAGCTCGCGGCCGCGAACCAACCGCGGAAGGCAACGCACAGTTCTCCTAATTGGACTCAAACTTAGTTTTTTTTAGCCCTAGAACCTCTATATAAACTCCTAGTTTGCCCAATAGAGGCATGTTGTCTATTTTTCACTACTTTTGCAAGATAATTAGAAAGAGAGAATCCTATCAACTCCTTTTTTTTTATTTTATATCAAGTATTTCTTTATGATTTCAATTATTATTCTTGTTTCTTTAAGCATGAGTAGCTAAATCATTTTCTAAGTTTTTGATGGAACCTATTGGGTGATGAACTTATCGTTTATGTGATTACAAATTATGACTTAGATTTCTATTTGTTCAACTTCGTTCTTGTTGTAGTTAATTGGTAGGATCCCGATTAGCTGCGCCTATTTAGTGTGCATAACTTGGAAAAGAGTGCATATTTAGGTATATTGTTGAACAACACCACATCTAGGTTATTGGAGGAATCTATAACTTTAGGCGTAAAGACGGGGTTAGGAATAACGAAGTCTTGGGTGCAATCTTAAGTGAACTATTCAAACTAAAGCTAGCTAGGGTAGCTCGGGAGAGTGCACTAGTAAATTATTGTAATTGCTCGGGAGAGGGTTACGATACGCATAGCGTTCATGATTGATAGAATATATTAACAATTTGTATGAGCATAACGATAAGGGATTCCATCAATATGGGAAATCAATACCTTAGTCTTTTTCCATATTATTTTACCCAACATTCAATTCTTTATTTTTAGACTTTTTAATTCTTGCTAAAGTAGTTGTTCGAAACTCACATAAATATATATTCAAAATTTTGGGAACTTGATTCGGAAGTGTTCTTGGGTTGTGAAAGTTGCAATTGGTAGGTTAATTCTCTGTGGGATCGATCTTGGACTTATTAGACCAGGTTATATTAACTATGACCGTTGCTTGGACGTGAATCAATTTTGGCGCCATTGCAGGGGAATTAACAGAATTACCAATTGCCATTGACAGAACTTCAAGATTCTTGTGTATTCAGGTTCTTTCTACACTTTACATTGAATATTTTGATGGTTGTTGATTTGGGTACTCGGGTGTATGCCTAGAAAATCTGCAAGGACTGGAGAACTAATTGAAGGACTCTCAGACCCCGAGCAAACTTTTCCGGGCACGCAACAAAGCCATCAAACAAATTCAACAATCTCAACAACCAATCAAATTAGACTTCGACATGGGTGACGTAAACGAACAAAACCACCAAGCCGGGCTAAATATGAAAGAGGCGTAGGAGGCACAAGAATGTACACTGTATGATTGAGCATAACCCACAACAGATAATTTGGCAACTGCCATTGTTGTACCAGCAATTCAAGCTGAGTCTTTCCAGATTATCAACAACAAGCTACACTTGTTACAAAACAAGGGATTATTCTCTGGGTCTCAGGTTGAAGATCCACAACAGCACCTAAAGAACTTTCTCTCAATATGCAAGACACAGAGGCAACCGAATGTAACTCCGGAAGCTATCAGATTATTACTCTTTCCGTTCTCAGTTACAGGAGCAGCACAGATATGGCTAAACTCACTCCCAATAAACTCCATTGCAACTTGGGATGAGTTAGTCAAACAATTCCACAACAAGTTTCATCCACCTAACAAGACAGCTCAACAAATTGATGAGATTGTGCGCTTCAAGCAGAAACCACTGGAAACATTACATGAAATTTGGGGCAGATTCAAGGGTATGCTTGTTATGTGTCCTCATCATGGGATTCCTGAGCAGATGTTGGGCCAAAGATTCTACATGGGGCTTTCAGACAGCATGAAGAACATTGTAGATGCTTCAGCATGTGGAGCTTTTCTGAGCAAGACTTGGAGAGAGGGCCAAAATTTACTAGACAAGATGGCTCAAAATTCTGGGTGGACGTCCAGTAATGCTCTTATCACACCAGTGGTACACTTTGTACCTCTGGATCCATCCAACACTCTAGAGGAGAACATGGCAACTTTATTGACACAAATGAGCATCATGACAAAGAAGGTGGAAGAATCAGGGGTTAAGCAGCAAGTTCACATTGTAGATACTACCAATGGTGGTTTATGCGCATCTTGCATTAGCCAACCCATAGGTAATCCATGGGCTGCAGACCAAGAACATCATCATCAGCATGAGGATATGAACTATGTGGCTAACTATGTAGGGAAGCGACAAGGTAATCAAAACTGGGGCCAACAGGCTCTAATGCAGTACAAACCTCCCCAGCCACAATTTAATGTAGCAGGTATGAGGCCACCACACAACATGGCCCTATATCCTAGACCTCAGAATTTTGGCAATCAGCAGCAGAGATATTATCCAACGCCACCACCACATGGGGGTAGACATGACGATGGGTTCGCAGAGTTGAAAACTATGATGCAGCAGGTAATTGGGTCAAATGCCAAAACAAATTTGAGGATAGATGCACATGATGCCACCATCAAGAATATTGAAGTACAGATGGGTCAGATTTCTATGTCTCTCAACAATCGTCCTCAAGGGACATTGCCTGCAGATACACAAACAAACCCAAAGGACCAAGTTCCAAAGCAAATGATGGTAGTGACCCTGAGAAGCGGTAGAGATCTTGATGCTGAGAATGAAAGTGAGAAAATCGACAGACAGGCTAAGACACCTACTCCATTGCCTATTGAACTGGATGAATCCACAGGGTTGACAGAAGTCACAGTCCAGCCAGTTGCTGAAAATAAAGAAGCAAAACAGGGAACGGAGAAAGTAGCTGAACAGGTAGAGCAGCAGGTTGAAGAGACAGTTCTAGAGAAGAAAAAGTCCCAAGTCATTGGGAAGAAAAGGCCTCCACTACCATTCCCCCAAAGGTCGGCCAAACACCAGAAAGAAGAGCAATACAAAAAGTTCTTTGAGATGCTCAAGCAAATCCAGGGTAAACATTCCCTTAATTGAAGCTTTAAAAGAAATGCATGGGTATGCTAAGATGATGAAAGATTTGATGTCGTGGAAATTTGATTTCCAAGACTTGGCCACCGTAACCCTTATCTAAACGTGTAGTGCAGTGGTCTCCAAACCCATAGCTGAGAAGCTATCTGATCTAGGTAGCTTCACCATCCCATGCACTATAGGGAATTGTGCATTTGCAAAGGCATTGTGTGATTTAGGGGCAAGCATTAACCTCATGCCCTTAGTTATTTATAAGAGGCTAGTCATTGGGTGAGCCAGGCCTACCTCCATGTTATTACAGCTTGCCGACAGGACGGTTAAGCGTCCATTTGGTATATTAGATGATGTGCTTATCCGGGTTGGGAAGTTCGTGTTTCCCGCCGATTTTGTGATTCTTGACTACAAGGTGGACGAGGAATTTCTATAATCTTAGGAAGACCATTCCTAGCCACTGGAAGAGCTTTGATTGATTGTGAGACTGGGGAACTCAAGATGAGGTTGAATGATGAGGAGATCATATTCAATGTGCAAAAATCCATGAGGCGCCTAGTGAGTTCGCGAATTGCTCTCTCATTGATGTGGTTGATGTGATAGTGGAGACAGACGATGCAGAGTTGACCATTGAAGATCCACTTCAGGCATGCCGAAAGAACTTAGAAGAGGTAAATGGTGAAAGTCTAGCAGAATGGGTGCTATCTCTGGAAGATAAGGGGTTTTGGCAAAGAGAGCTTGAGTTCGAGCCTCTACACTTAGAGAAAAGAGAGACCCCTCCTGTAAAACCATCCATAGAAGAGCCACCAAAGCTTGAGCTTAAACCACTACCATCTTATCTCAGGTATGAATTTCTAGGTCCTAACTCCACTTTACCTGTTATTATCTCATCTAGTTTGTTAGATGTGCAGGCTCAAAAGCTTATACAGGTACTAAAAGAATGCAAGACTGCCATTGGGTGGACCATGGCAGACATAAAGGGGATCAACCCCGAGTAACCCCAAGTATGCACATTAGCAAAGCTTAATTGAACTTGAGAATGTATTATCTAAGCTTGATTGTAGATTCTAAATATGCCTTAAATTGCACGATACATCTTGTTTGAACATTGATAGGACTTTGTAGATAAACCGGATTCTAAATGAGTTGCATGCTATGTGTGTGTGAGATTTTACTTACATTATATGTTTTACATGATACCTAGAATTTCCATGTGTGTTTGCAAAGCGAAATAGAAGTTGTTTGGTTGTAGAGAGGATAGAGGCATTTCTTTGTGTAACCCATAAATCAATAGACATGAAGTCACCCGTACATAATATCCTAGTTAATCCCTTTGAGCTTAAAGCCTATTCTTTGATAACCGTTGAATGTTCATGAAAAACTGAAATCTTACATTATTCTACTTTACCTCCTAGAAGCACTTGTATTGTAATGAATATGCAAAAGTCTAAGTGTGGGGTGAAGGGAAATTGAAAAAGGGAAAATCAAGAATGAATGGTAGAAAATAGTGACCTGACCAAAATAATATAAATGTGTTGCAAAGAAATGAGACAAAGAGCTATATCAATGAATATATATATATATATAAAAAAATTAAAGCCAGTAACATCAACAAAAGAAAAGTGGGGAGTAAAAGTAAATAAAGGTGAAGGAATGTTTATGGGAGACATAAGAAAGAAAAACTAAAAGGGAAGTTGTGAAAAGGAAAAGAAAAGTGCTTAGGGAGGCTAGTCACTATAACCAAAAGTATCCTACCCGTCCTATAGACAACATTACAACCCTTAAAGACCTCTTGATCTATGATTGAATAACTCGATTAGTGGAGTATTACACTAGGGGCAAGCCTATGGTGTGTTTGTATGCATATAAATGTTCTTTGTTGAGAATGAGTGAATTTTCCGATATTTATAAGTTCCATGTTTCTGAATTGTTAATGTGTGGGAACTTCTCTCAATAAATTTTGTGAGGGCATGTAATTCAAGAGGAAGAAGGTAAATTTGCAAGTTTTTGGAAATAAATAGAGTAAGTAATAATGTGTTGGCATGACAGTTTACGGTTAGGTAAAGATTGTGCATATCTTAGGTTGTTCATGAATAATAGCTTTTCTGACATATTTTGGGGGAGACAATTTTTTAAAATTGGCCTAAAGAGTGATTAAGGTTGCTCGAGGACGAGCAAAGGTTTAAGTGTGGGGTATTGATAATAGGTGAATTTGACTATAATTATGCCCAAAATAATCACACTTTGTTATGGTATTTATCTTGTTTATGAGGACAAAATGCTTTGATTAGTGTTTGTTTATGTGTTATAGGTGCATCTATACAATGGATGCTAAGAAGAGCTATTTTGGATTCATATGTTGATGAAAAGGCCAAGAGAGGAGATAAAGTGAAAAAAGATGGAAGAAGCAGAGAAAAATCCGCAGGACTGTTCCTCTGCGGTTCATTCGCGGTCGCGGATGAACCGCGAATAATGAGGCTTTCTGAAGTTTTGCTGTCCGCGGTCAGCTCGCGGCCACGAACCAACCACGGAAGGCGACGCACAGTTCTCCTAATTGGACTCAAACTTAGTTTTTTAGCCCTAAAACCTCTATATAAACTCCTAGTTTGCCCAATAGAGGCATGTTGTCTATTTTTCACTACTTTTGCAAGATAATTAGTAAGAGAGAATCCTCTCAACTCCTTCTTTTTATTTTATATCATGTATTTCTTTATGATTTCAATTATTATTCTTGTTTCTTTAAGCATGAGTAGCTAAATCCTTTTCTAAGGTTTTGATGGAACCTATTGGGTGATGAACTTATCGTTTATGTGATTACAAATTATTGTGACTTAGATTTATATTTGTTCAACTTCGTTCTTGTTGTAGTTAATTGGTAGGATCCCCAATTGGTTGTGCCTATTTAGTGTGCATAACTTGTAAAAGAGTGCATATTTAGGTATATTGTTGAACAACACCACACCTAGGTTATTGGAGGAATCTATAACTTTAGGCGTAAAGACGGGGTTAGGAATAACAAAGTCTTGGGTGCAATCTTAAGTGAACTATTCAAATTAAAGCTAGCTAGGGTAGCTCGGGAAAGTGCACTAGTAACTTATTGTAATTGCTCGGAAGAGGGTTACAATACAAATAGCGTTCATCATTGATAGAATATATTAATAACTTGTATGAGCATAACGATAAGGGATTCCATCAATAGGGGAAATCAATACCTTAGTCTTTTTCCATATTATTTTACCCAACATTCAATTCTTTATTTTAAGCCTTTTTAATTCTTGCTAAAGTAGTTGTTCGAAACTCACATAAACATATACTCAAAATTTTGGGAACTTGATTCGGAAGTGTTTTTGGGTTGTGAAAGTTGCAATTGGTAGATTAATTCTCTGTGGGATCGATCTTGGACTTATTAAACCAGGTTATATTGACTACGACCGTTGCTTGGACGTGAATCACTTTACTTCTGCTTATGTGCATTACCTGTAAAAGAGAACAACTTAGTTATTTAACAGATTAGCAGTTAGAGTTTGATCAAGACTCTGTCGCTTATCTCTTTGTCGATTTCAGTCCTTAACTACTACAAACTCTCATCTTTATCCTGGCTTAGAGTTGTGTTCTCTTATCTTAAGAAGATTGTTCCCCTTAGAACTCAATGCAACCTTTTCGATCATGTTCAGAAGATATTGGTTGCATATGCCTCAGTACATATCTTCCTCACGTGCCTTCCATGTGTGGTGGTTATAACTAAATGTGTTTCTCATGATGGAACAAGTCCTTCTCCTGATGTTCATTTGTCAATATTCAAAACTTTAACTGAACTTGGCCAATAAATTCCCCCTTTTTGATGATGACAAACTCTGTGATTTTAGTGATCATAGAACATGTGAACCTTAGCTGAAATATCAACACTTTGAATTTTTTAGAAAATTCAATTTTCATAAAGAACCAGATTTTAAATTAGATCATAAACATCACTTGTTATAAACCATTTTAAGCACAATATCTTCCCCCTTTTGGCATTATCGAAAAGTTGCATAATTAATGTGAACTCAGTAATCTAATCAGTACTCATGGCCACTGGGGAAACTGCAAGTAAACACATGCTTTAGTTAACTCAACTAAGAAAAATAACTATAAATATCAGAATTAACAAAAAAAAGATAAGCTACATTCATTAATTAGCAAGTAGTTCCTACAATGCAGTCCACAAAAAGAAAAACAGAATTATCCAACCATGAGCAAAACAAAGAAAGAAACATCTAAAACTCCCAAACTAGGTCACTGAGGTCTTGACTGGTGCACACTAAGATAGAATAGCTAAGGCTTAGAAGAGCTAGAGGGTTGGGTTTGTAGCATGTTTAACATTTGTTTGAGGATTCCTTCATTTTTCTCCTTTTCTCTTGCAAGATCAGCTCTCAACCCATTTCTTTCTCCCTCTAATTCAGTAACTCTTGCTTGAAGCCTTGCTATTTCAGCATCCTTTGCTCCAACCTCCTGAACTAGGGCTTTGACCTTGCTACTCACAGGAGTTTTTACTAATGAATCGGGTTCAACTAGAGCTGTGATAAGCAGATAGTCACAAGCTTGAAGTGTCTTGCTACCAAAATGTTCTTTGCTCGATGTAATTTCTCACTTTTTCAGGGGAACATTTAATCATTCAAGCACAGTTGTCAAGATAAATCCATAGGGAATGGCATGAGCTTTTGATCCATTTAGCACCCTCTCAAGTAGCTTCACAATGAAGGCAGGCCAGTTGATTTGCTTTCCATCATTCAGAAATTGCATAAGCACCAGATCCATGTAATTTAATGTATGTCTTCTTTCCTGTTTGGGTAGGAGACATTTGTTGACGAATTCAAAGAGCACTTTGTGATCTGGACTCATTTCACTTTTCTGAACAGCCCTAGCCTCAGGCACCTCTTCCTCTAATGTGGTGTCACAAAAATTTCTTGTAATCTGAAGATCAGTACGCAATCCATATAGGCAAGGCCACCTCTGCCTTGTATAGTCATCATATCCCTCACTAGGGACGCCTAAGATCTTGCGCAGCTTCACCGCACCAAACTTCACTTTGACACACCTTCACATTGCTAGTCACTACCCCATTTTTCACTGTTCCAGTGGTCATAAACTCAACAAGTTTAGTCCTAGCCAACTTTCCATCCATCTGAAGAACCATGTTCTTCCAGCCTTGAGCTTCTAAAGCAGACTGAAGCTTTATCATCCCTGGCTCCACCGGGTCCCTAAGCAATCTTCCCTTCAAAATTTTTCTTTTGCCAAACATGGCATGTCTGTCCAGTTCTTTTTCAGATTTTTCTTCTTCTTCCTCACTTCTCCACTCATCATCTTCTTCAGTAGTCTTGACTTGCTTTCCTTTTCCAGCTGACCTTGTTCTTTTGGCAAGAGTAGATTCAACAGGTACTGATTTGGTAGACTTTTTGATAGAAGTCCCTATTCCCTTGGACTTTGCTACTGGAATTTTCACAGTGGGACTATCATCTAGATGGACCTGTTCCATCTCTTGTTCTTCTTCCTCAACAACAGTCTCTGAACTTTGACCAATCTTTTCTTTCCCCTTTTCTTTCTTCTTTTTCTTGCTTTCCTCCAAGGCCCCTTTTAATTCCTCTTCACTCTCTCTAACTATGCTTCTTGTAGCTTTAATCCTGGCAGTAGACTTAGTTGGTAATTTCTTTATTTTCTTGGTTGGTTTTGCTGCAGCATGGGTTTTTTGTGATGAGGCTTTTCGTTTCTTTGGGTCATAACTTGCCCCCACTTTTTTTAGTAAGTCAGCCAGACTTTCTTCATCAGATGAACCAGGTTCATGTTGCACTTTGCTCAGATTTATTAACCCCTCAGCTACCTCCCTGACCCACTTCCCCCTGACTTTGATACTCCTTCTCCCTTATTCCCACGATGTAAGGCCCAGTAAAATTTTTGTGCATAAAACCTAGTAGTTGTGGTGTCATGGTCCGAATAATGTGTTAGGAATGCGTAGAATTCTTCGCGGCTCGCAAGCTCGCCGCGGTTCGGACCCTTGGTAGTGATTTAAGTTCCAAAATGTAGAGAATAAAATTTTCCAGAAAAAGTGTTCAATTTGTGGTCAAGAATGCGATCGCAAACCTGACATGCGGACCGCATTCTTGCCACAAAACGTTCCAGTGAGTTGCCCAAAATCGTGTCAAAAGTGCGGTCGATATGCGATCGCGTGTCAAATCTGCGGTGCACTTTTGCGACCGCAGAATCAACATGTGGTCCGCATAGTGACCGCATTCCTTAACAGAACCTGCACAACTTTGAGGCCATTTTGCGGTCACTTTGCGGACCGCATGTGGGTTCTGCGGTCGCATAGTGACCGCATATTTGACCCCGGCCCAGATTTTTGTAACATTTTGACCCGATCTCTTCTTTAATATAACACCACCTTTCTTCTTCATTTTATCATATCATCTCACTAAAATTAGAGAGAGAAGAGAGGGTTTTTAGAGAGAGAAGTTCTTCATCTTCAAAGATTGTTCCAACTACTTAATTCCAAGGGATCCTAGGGCAAGGATTCAACTTTCCCAATATTTTCAAGGTAAAAACCCTAACTATTTTCTTGATTTTCAGTTTTAATTGGGTAAAGAGAGGTTTTCATATAATAGCTTTTAAAAGTAGAATTTTTACACTCATGCATGATTATTGAACTTGATTTCTAGTAAAAAGAAGTGAGTAGAAGTAAGAGTCTTCAAGAACAAGGTTGGCAAGAGTAGGATATCTTGGGTAATCATAAAGTAGGAAGAAAACTCATCACAGGTATGTATGGCTAATTTTGATTCTTGTAAAATCGCCCAAATGTGTGCGAATTGTCTTGGCATGTGTCAAATTGAGAAATTTTATGTAATCCTTTGATTTCCTTGTTGAGCATTTGATTGATGTTGAACTATATATGGTATGAAATATGAATTGAAAGATAAAAAGGTAATCGAGGTTGGTAAAGAATTGGGAATAACCATTGTGATGGCATATTTGGCTTATTGTGGAAAGACTTTGAAACACCTTAATTGTGGTGAATTGTTGAACATGATTATGTGGGCATTTTCGATTTGGAATACTTGTAACATGGTTGTGATATTGAATTGAGAAGAAATTGAGAACATGAACCAATGTGTAAGTTGCTTATTTGAACTTGTTGAAATTGTGTGTAGTACCTTATCTGCTGTTTGAAATTGTTGTGTTTTCAACTGTAAGGCGGGGTTGTGTTGCGCGCCGCAACGTGGGGAAATAAGGTGTGGGTTGGGGTGATAAGGGTGGCCGAGGTAATAAGGGTGGTCAGGGGGCAATAAGGATGGAAAGCGATCGAAATCGCTATTGAAAATTGATACAAAAATCAATAATGTGAAATTGTGAAAGGAGACAGCATGAGAGTTTGCAACCTGTGGGGCACTGATTGCCCCTTTGTTTGACTACTTGTACTTTACGTGATTGATTGGTTATTGTTAAATTGGTTGATTGTAGAAAGTGCTTTGTGTTGAGAGTTATTTGAATAAGAAAAATGTGGAAACATGGTTGGCTGGCTTAATTAATTGTTGATGTAATTTAATGGCTTGAGTTTACTTGGGACAAAGTTTGTCCATACATACCAGTACAATTTAAGTGTACTGACGTCCCTTTTGCCGGGGGCGCTACATTCGTGTCATGATTGTAGGTGGATCGGTAGCAGGCACTTCAGCTCATCGGCAGTAGTATCCTTCTCCTTCCACTGCTCGTTTTGGTGAGCCCCTTTCTTCCTCGGGGCCTTGCGTGGTTCTTGCCACTTCGGTTTAGATTTTCATTTTGGTTTGTAAGGTATAGCCGGAGCCTTGTTACCGGCAAGTATTGTATTTCCCTTTTGTATCCTAGAGGCTCTGTAGACATGTAAACTGTGGGACTCCAGTCTTATATATATATTGTGTTATGTCGGGCGTTGTAAAAATTTGAAATCTAGTTAATGAATCACTCGTATCATTTTATTTGTTTAATGTGAAATCAATTATGATTAGAAATATATTTGGTTAATGAGAAACAGTCATCACAGGGGTAACGCGTGGGAATGAAAGGCACCCAGGTCCGCTTGACTGGGGTAACCCGGTCAGGCGCCGGTCATGTTCCTCGATTTGGGGCGTGACAAAGATCTCCTTCTTCCTTTTCTTTTTCAATTTTTCAGACTCACCCCACCTATATCTCTTGCAGCCTCTATCAGAACAAATCTATTTTCCTTTTTCTAAACCACATCTGAAAGGACATAACACGTATCAACTTCCCTTTGAGTTTCCTGAGTTTTGGTCTATTCAGAAGACCCTAGTTCATCACTTTCACCTGTGGCGATGGAATCATCAGATTCTGAGCTCGAGTTGGACTCATTTACAGAGCTTGCTTTCTTTTACCTTGATTGAAATTTTTCATTCAAGGTTTTCCTCAAAGAACCGGTTGCTATAGTTTTTCTTTCCACCATTTTTTGGCGACGGAATCTAGGTTTAGGATTTCCAATAGGTGGTGTGGAAGATGAGGTGTTGGTTGAAACAGGTGGGGAAGTGCCTGGGTTATCTTGTGGATTTGTCATTGTGAGAGAATTTTGAAACCCTAAGTGAATTTTCCATGGTGTGGAAGCTATGGAAAGTTATAGACACGAAAGAGAGAGAGTTCAGGTATTTTTGAGGAATTGATAATTGAAGAGTGTTTTGGGGGTTTTAAAGAAGGTAATAATTGCTCATATTTTTAGCATTTTCAGTAGTCACATAGAAGTCTAATAAAATTAGAGTTCTGGTCGCCTTAGGTATTAAATTTAATTGCTAGGATTTAAGTAAGGTTGCCATTATGTTTAGACTTCTAGTTTCAATGAAATTGGTTCAATAGGCTCAACGGATAGTATTTTGGACTTTTAGTATATCGAGAATTCTTGCTCATAATTAATAGTTAAATTCTTTTAATTGTGTAAACAATAGAAACATACATGAACTTTTCATGAGCATACTTTGATAAACCAGGTTCTTCAAGTGACACTTCTCTTGATTAAGCCTCATATGACAAAATAAAATTTTTGTAAGAGTTGAATGAATTTCATAAACACATGTCACAAGAGTATACTATTTACAATATGAAATAGAGTAGATATTAGTCTAATATTCACAATGATTAAGAACTCCTGACCAAAAATAAAATCAAATTTTTTCATTTTTTTTTCATTTTTTTTTGTGTTTTCTGAACTGGTCCTTTTAGGTGATCTTAATCATCCCTAACTCCAACATATTCCTTTCAAACTTTTCTCTACTTAAAGCCTTGGTGAAGTTGTCAGCTATTTGCTTATCAGTTGCACAAAATTCTATGGAAATTAGCCCTTTCTCATAGTTGTCTCTCAAGAAATGATGGCTGGCATCTATGTGCTTAGTTCTTTTGTGACGAACCGGGTTCTTTGTCATGCTTATAGCACTAGTGTTGTCACAGAATATTGGCATGCATCCTACTTCTATACCAAAGTCTACTAATTATTGCTTGATCTACAGAAGTTAAGCACAACAAGAAGCAGCAGCTACATACTCAGCCTCAGCAGTAGATAATGCTACTGAATTCTATTTCTTGGTGGCCCATGATACAAGACATGAACCAAGAAAATGAGCCATACCTGAAGTGCTTTTTCTATCCACTAGAAAACCTGCATAGTCAGCATCAGCATATCCTACTAGACTAAAGTTACTACCTTTAGGATACCATAGACATAATTCAGTGGTCCATTTCAAGTATCTTAATATTCTTTTAACAGCAGTCAAATGGCACTCTTTAGGATTAGCCTGAAAACGTGCACAAAGTCCTACACATAAAATAATGCCAGGTCTATTTGTAGTAAGTTACAAGAGTGAGCCAATCATACCCCTATACAACTTTTGATCAACTGATGAACCAGGTTCATCAACATCTAAATTAGTGGTAGTTGCAATAGGTGTATCTATTTCTTTAGAGTCCTCCATTTTAAACTTCTTGATTAGTTCCTTTGTATATTTTTGTTGATAAATCATGGTTCCATTTAAGCTTTGTTTTATCTGTAGGACTAAGAAAAAATCTTGTTCGCCCATCATACTCATTTCAAATTCACTACCCATTAGTTTTGCAAATTCCTTGCTCAACTTATCTATGGTGGCCCCAAATATGATATCGTCAACATATATTTGTACAACAAGAAGATCTTTACCTTTTTATTTTAGAAATAGGGTGCTATCAATTTTACCTCTTTTGTACCCATGCTCCAGAAGAAATTTTGACAACTTTTCATACCAAGCTCTTGGTGCCTGCTTGAGACCATAGAGAGCTTTATCTAGCTTGTAAACATGTTGAGGACATTCTTTTCTTTCGAATCCTGGAACTTGTCTTACAAACAGTTCTTCTTTGAGATAGCCATTTAAGAAGGCACTTTTGACATCCATTTGATGAAGAGTGAATTCCATATGTGCTGCAAAAGCTATGAGGAGTCTAATTGCTTCAAGTCTAGCAACTGGAACAAAAGTCTCATCATAATCAATGCCTTCCTCTTGACTAGAGCCTTGAACCACCAACCTCGCCTTATTTCTTGTTACTGTTCCATCTACATCTAATTTGTTCCTGAAAATCCATTTTGTTCCAATGACTAACCTGTCATTGGGTTTTGGAACCAAGTGCCAGACTTGACTTCTTTCAAACTGATTGAGTTCATCTTGCATATCATTGACCCAGTCTGCATCTTGTAGAGCTTCACTCACATTTTTAGGTTCAATAAGAGAAAGAAAAGCATCAAATGCACATAGGTTCTTAAGTTGTGATATTGTCTTGACTCCTGATGTTAGATCATTTATGATGTTCTCAATATGGTGAGAACTCAAATACTTGTAAGATTTTCCAACCATCTGGTTACTGCTGGTTTCTTCTTCATTGTTATGTTGTAAAGGAACAAGATCAGAAGCGGGATCCTTTGGATTGGTTCCCCCTGTCAAATTGCCCAGGGTGAATGGACCTGTTCCATCACATGCTCCTTCTTTTGGTGCAGCCTTGACTTGTGTTGTGACTTCAGTTAATTTTCTCACCAGTCCAATGGCTTCATCTTCATGTTCCTATATCTCATAAAGAGTGTCAGATTCATCAAATACAACATGTACACTTTCTTTAACACACGGGGTTCTTTTATTAAATACTTTATATGCTTTGCTATGTGAAGAATATCCCAAGAATACTCCCTCATTACTTCTGGGATCAAACTTACCTAGGGAGTCTTTGCCATTGTTGTGCACATAACATTTGCACCAAAAGCCCCAAGGTGGGATATGTTTGGTTTTATCCCTTTAAGTAACTCATAGGGAGTTTTCTGTACAAGAGGCCTAGTCATGCATCTATTTACTATATAACAAGCAGTGTTTATAGCCTCTGCCCAGAAGCTATAAGGTAGTTTACTGGAAAGTAACATAGTCCTTTACATATCCTCAAGGGTTCTATTCTTTCTTTCAACTATCCCATTTTGTTGAGGGGTCCTAGTTGCAGAGAAATTGTGGTCTATTCTATTTTCATTATAAAATTCATCAAATTTTGCATATTCAAATTCAGTTCCATGATCAAACCTAATGGAAGCCAGGTGATTTCCTAATTGCTTCTGGGTTTTTCTAATAAAAGCAGTGAACATTTCAAATGCTTCATCTTTAGAAGTTAGAAACAATACCCAGGTAAATCTAGAATAATAATCAACTGGCACCATTACATATCTTTTAGCACCTCTGCTCATGGCTCTCATTGGACCACAAAGATCCATATGAACCAGTTCCAACGTCTTGAAAGTACTTACCATTTTCTTAGGTTTAAAGGATGATCTTACCTGCTTCCCCCTTTCACATGCCTCACAAACCTTGTCTTCCTTAAACTTGATATTAGGTAGCCATATTACCAAGTCCTTGGAGACTAATTTGTTTAATTGATTTAGACTGGCATGATAGAGTCTTTTGTGCCAAAGGAGGGGATCATTAATTACCACACTCAAGAAGGGTTACCTCTGTCACATAGTTTTGACACACTTATCAGGCTATACTTTAAGCCATCTATCAAATAGATATTCTCAATGGAATGAGAGTATGTTTTTCCTACCTTTCCAACACCAATTATCTTACATTTCTTTCCATTTCCAAAGGAGACATTACCTCCTTTTAGGTTCTCAAGTGAAAGGAACTGGTTCTTGTTACCAGTCATATGTTTTGAGCAGCCACTATCCATGTACTATATTTGGCTACTTCCTTTCACTTGATCCTCATGTTCATCTTCTGATTCTCTGATGGCCATAAGAGCTTGCTCATCTTCAGCTTCATTTTCTGAGTCCTGATCTGATGTTTCTCCCCATGCAGCAACTATGGCTTTAGTTGATCCCTTATTCCTTTTTGGTTGAACCTGTTCCTTCTTCCTGTTTTTTCTTTCAGCTCTTTCTTTCTTCCATTCAATCTCCCATTGTGGACAATTTTTAATGTGGTGATCAGTCTTCCCACACTTGTAACAATCTTCCCACACTTGTAGCAACCTTTATTGGTTTGTTTGTCTGGAGATTTGGATTTTTTGAATGTTGTTCCTTTTGAAATACCATTTCCTCTCATAAGGAATTTCTTGAAATCTCTGGTTATCATAGCCATATCATCATCTTCAAGATCTGATCCTTCTGACATTCTGAGAGCCAAACTTCTTTCTTTCTTTGGAGTATTCATTTTCATTGTTTGCCTTCTTAGTTCATAGGTAGGGAGATTTCCAATTAGTTCATCTAACTTTAGAGTAGCAATGTTCTTTGATTCCTGAATAGTAGTGATTTTGTTTTCCCGGGAGATTGGCATAACCTTAGTTAGGATTTTCTCCGCCTTGTCTTCTTCCAGGATAATCTTTCTGTGAGCACATGATTTTTGCACCGGGCAAACAATTCCAAAATTAAAATAAATATATTTTTGAGTGCAATTGCATGCCTTGTTGGAAACTAAATGCATTTTTATGTGTTTGGATAATTGGAAATTAGAAAAAATAAAAAAAAATAGGTTAAGTACTTACTTTGTTTAAATTAGTTAGTTTTAAGAAGAAAATCATCAAAAATAGTTTTAAATAGTGGAAATTAGGGAAAAATAGTAGAAAATTGCAAAAAATATTAGAAAATTAGTGCAAGTAGGGAATTGAATAATTTAAATAATGCAAAAGAAAAGGAAACAAAATACAAAAAGAAAATACATAAAAATAATTAAAACATCAGAAAATACAAAAAATACATTTGGGTATAATGATTCTGGGCCAAAAGATCTGAATTAAATGGCCCAAATGCATTGGCCCAAAAGTTCGGTCCAGGCCATTAGGAATCAAGTGATCTCAGCCGTCCATCAGGCCAAATCAACGGCCAAGAAGTAATCTGGAGTTATCTCAAAGGGCAAATGTGAGATTCAATCTCCAACGTTCAATCAGGCTAAATCCAACGGTTGGAATAATTAGCGGAGTTATTTAGTTAATTAAAATAAAAAGGGATTGATCTCAGCCGTTCGTGTGAAATGATCTGACGGTTGAAGGCTTAAGTCTCGTTTGTCACAAAGCTACGTCGTTTTAGTAACGCTGCTAATGACCGTTGATCTTCATCAGATCAACAGTCCAGATCACCTCAAACCCCCCGACTATATATAGCTTTGGCCGTGTTTGAGATCGCTCATTTGTGCGAAGCCCTAACCCTAGCCGCCTTGGCTTTCTTCTCCATCTCTCCCTCTTCTTCTTCGTTCCTTCTCCACTGACCTCGCCGGCCATGGAGGCCACCACCTCCCACGGTGGTCTCTGGCCACACCCCAAGACCTTCTTCTTCATCTTCTTCACCTCAAACACCACCCAAAACCCCGAGAAACCTGGAAACCCTCCCCTGTTCTTGGTTTTCCGATCATTGGAATCTACCTCCGGTGACCCAAATCTATGAGAAACCACCCCCAAACCAACACCAAAAGAACCACCATGGTCCGATCTATCCCCCTATAACCTTGGCTTCCCTCGAATATCCCTGGAGCTCCTCGAATATCCCAAAAAGGGTCGCCAGAAACCTAACTCCGGACTCAAAACCCAACCCCAATCATATCTAACCTTTACCTTCTCCCAAACACCCCACTCCAAATAAAATACCCAAAAGACTTCATCTTGAAGTCTAAAAATGGAAAGGCAGAAAAGAAAAACAAAAAAAAAAACAAAGGAAAAGGGTTTGAGAGTCTGGAAAGAAAAGATGTGAAAAGGAATAAAAAGGGGAAAGCTTGGGGGACAGACCCCGCTAAGCTAAGTACCCTCACCCCTTCTGTGTTTTATTTTCTTCCCCTGTTGTTCATGTTTATGTTTTCTCTTGTTTTATTACTTTTTTCGTCATATTTCTGTCTGTTTTTCTATTCTTAAGATCCTGAAATCATGTGCTTCATTTGTTACTACTAGGGTTTTTCTGACTTGTTCATTGTTCGTATCTTTCTTTTGTGATATTTTTATATGATATCTGTGTTTGTTTCTCTAATTCAAAGAACCTGTTAGTATTAGATTTTTTTGTTCATCTTGTTTGCCTTCATGATATTTCCTTGTTTTGACTTTGTTCTTTTGTTCTGTCTATCATGTTCTTTTTTTTCTGAGTCAAAAGATCTATCTTTTATCTTGTGCCTCTTCACCTCTATCGTGATTTATGATCTATTAGTCTTCAACAGCATGTCTATTTCTCTTTTTATGATTCCTTGTTTGGATTTTTTATCTGATTTGAAGATTTCACTTGAATATCTTTCTTTTGTCTTCATCTTTATCCTCTGTTAGTATTAGGCTTCTCCATTTTTGTTTGCATGTTTAAGCTTTTAATCTCATTCTGTCTTAGTCTTCTTTGTTAGCTCTCAACAGTTTGAATGATTCTTCTCTTCTGTTTCTTCTCATGCTTAGTTTTAGGGCTAGGATTAGCTGTTGGTCCCTTATATTAAGTTTGTTTTACCTTATTCCCCTAAATCTCCTGATTAAAACCAGGATTCTTCTTTAATGTTTGGTTTATGGCACTTCTTCTGTTCCTTCATTTGTTAAATAAGCATGGTTATCTTATTTTACTTCATCTTCTATTACTTGGCACGATAGATGTTAGGACTCTTCTTTACTGTTTCCTCATGAACCTTTTATCCTTTATTTTGTGGTCCTTGCGTCCAAAAATGAGTCATATTTCACCTATTATTAACTGTTTGTGAGAGTTTAGCTTCTGTGTATTTCTATGTCATGAACCTTGGTAATTCTGAAGTTTTTCAAAATGTCATATGACTTGAACTGGTAGTAATTAGGTCTGAATTGACATGAGTTCTTACTTTGTCTCATAAAATTGGGTAATGTGAATTAATTAACTGAGATTCAACCATATCAATTGCCTTTTCTGAGTTTTGGTTGATTAATGCATCTTGTTTGATCTTATGTGCCTTTGTATGCAATCCATGTTGAAAATGACTAAGTTTTAGTAATTCTTGTTGAATATGAGTGTTTGATTAACATTGATTAAACCTTAGGGGATTGGTTATAGCTGTTAGAGTTAGATCCCATGAAAATGGCTAGTTTTTAAATAGGCTTAAAACTGAAAATGAACAAAATAGGCTATTTGGTAATAATTGACCAAAGAGTGGTCAACTTTGCAAAGTTGATCAACTCTATAAGGTCCAAACACACTAGTCAAAAGGGGCTAGTTGTGCAAAACTGGTTGAGCTTGCAAATGCAGGCTCACCAAGGCTCATTTGAGCCCTGAATCTCAGGTGGCTAAGTCTGCAAAGACTTTAGCACAGCTTGTGATCAGTCAAAAGGCTGGGATTTCCAAAATTGGCTAAGTCTGCAAATGCAGACTTGCCCAGGCTCTTTTTGAGCCCTGAACCTTAGGTGGCCAAGCCTGCAAAGGCTTTGGGCCCAATTGTGTTCAGCAAATGGGTTCAATTACCCAAGCCAAGTCTCAACTTGAGACTGGCTAAATTTTAAATAGAATAAGTATAACAATAAAGCAGGCTAATCCTGCAATTAGTTTTAAAAGAAATTGAATAGGTCAATTATGCAAAAAATTGGCTAAGTTTGCAAATTCAGACTTGCCCAGGCTCTTTTTGAGCCTTGAACTTTAAGTGGCCAAGCCTGCAAAGGCTTTGGTGCCCAATTGTGTTCAGCAAATGGGTTCAATTACCCAAGCCAAGTCTCAAGACTGGCTAAGTTTTAAATAGGGTAAATACAATAATAAAGCAGGCTAGTCCTGCAATTAGTTTTAAAACAAATTAAATAGGGTTAATTAACTGAAAATGAAATAAAAAGAGGCTAAGTTCTAAATAGTAGAACTGTCCAGTCCTTAAATACCAATGCAAGGACTGGCCATAGGTTAAATAAGTCTAAAAATGCTGAAAACCTAACCTAGGTAGGTCGGGTAATTCAGCAGTGTCCCTAGGGGCATAAAAGGAAGCCAAAAAGGTAAATAGGTAAATAGTTTGAACCATGTGCGGTTAAGGGAGTCATTTGTACCCAGGATTTCTGCAATTTTGCAGAAGTTTAAGGGTATAATGGTCTCCCTAAAAAGGTAAATCTGTAAAAATCTTTAATCCCAAGGTTATATTAGTAAAAGGCCCCAAAAGGGAATCTTTAGAACCTTCCAGCACATGCTGGAAGGGTTTTGATAATAGATTTTGGGGGCTTAAGTGCAAGTTTTATAATTTTAAGAGGGGAGAAGTGGGATTTAGTCCCAAACTTTCTCCCCGAGTCATCAACCCTTCCCACACTTATAAATACTCCTAAAAAGAGTGAATCAAGGGCTGGCTTTTGAAACAAAAGTTCAGAGATAATAGCATTATAGCAATAGTCTTTTTCCAGGCATTTTTTGAGTGAAAGCACTTGATATTCAACTGTTCTCGTGGTTTTCTGTTTGAGATTTGCTTGGATTCTCATTTTTGCTGTTGCTGTGGCTTTCTTGTTCGTTGATATTCAATCCGTCCCTATTGCATTTGGCTGTTCGAGTCTCTCTGCTGTGCTTATTTCTTACCCCTAGACTCATTGACTTTTCTTATTGATTCAGGTACTTTTTCTATTCATTAGAAGCTGTAATGGCGAGTTGATTCAATGAAAAGTGAAGATTCAAATTTAATTTTGTGTTAGTATGTAGTCAGGGGATTAAATGTTGTTATTAATTTAGAATTAGCCTAAATCTGTAGTTTATTTGTGTAGTAGTAGATAGTAGTAAAAGAAACAAACACCAAACATTGTAATAGTTAGTAATATGGTAGTAGTATAGTCATAGTAGCATGTCACACCTAGTTTAAATAGGTAAAACCTAAAATATAAGTAAACAAATCACGGTTTTAATTCGCTAATAACTGTTGTTTCATAGATAACTTTGTAAACCATCAGCACTTAGATAATGTCATAGATTTACACTTGAATAAGGGATAAAAATGTTAGATCGGGTAGTGACTTTTGAATAATTTAGTTAATAATTTGCTAATGAGCTGAGTTGAAGCGAAAGCAGTAGTTTTAACTATGATAAGTCTTTGAGCCACTAGATGAAAGAATTTAAGTTCTTTTAATGAATGTTTAAGCTGTTAGAACTATGTTCGTATGATTAGTCTACTTGTAAACTAAGGCTCATATGTGATTAAGTTTCTTTATTGATAAAAGGAAATAATTAGGCAGTGAAATGGCTTAAGTAGGATAGATCTGAGATGATGGGAGGTTAATTCATAGTAAAACCAGTAGTATAATTATGTAACTGTGATCAACTCATTTAGTTTTTTCCAGGTTCCGTAAATAGTTTGTTGAATCATTCTAATCTGATCAAATCTCGTAGACAATTAAGTTGTGATTTTAGATCTTTTTACTAATAAGTAATTAGACATTAGTATAAATTCTTAGTTATGAACTGATAGTGATGACAATTTGTTGAGCTCTCATATACATAGACAATTGACTTAGAACTACTGTTTTGTGTACTGATTTCCTTAGTGATAAATAAAAATGCTAATTGATTTCTTATTGGTTCCAGATGTGTACTTTCATTTATTTACTCATATAATGTTATTCTTATTTGGCTTGGGCCCAATACACACCGCGGGCCTGAACCAGGGCATAAAGCCCACAGTACCTTTGCACAAGGGTTTAGGAATAGCCTGGGTCTGTGAGACCCAAGCAGATGAGATACCCAATTGAGCAAGGAATCAAGATTCCAGGCCCAATGAAGAAAACAAAAGGGGCCAGGGCTTAATACTGAAATACCATATACGGTTAAGGAAAAAACATATATAGAAAATATAGTTAGATAAGTAGAATTGGACTTTTAACAAATAATTGGGACGAGCCTCGCACGATGTTAAACAAGCGGGCCCCCCTTTAGTAATAAGATAACACAATTAGATCCGGGAAGACTAATAGTAAATTCCATAGTCTTACCCAAAATAATTCAAAGCCGATAGACCGTTTAGGGCACGACTTAATACAGTTTCCTATGAACGAGTGTGCACCTGGTGCAACTCAAATCTTAAATCCCGGCAAAGCTAAAATATACCAAAAGACACAGGCGTACTAGTTGCGGTGTGACTAGAGGTGTGTTTTCGCGATGTCGCAATTCTAAAAAATATTAAAGTAAAGGTACATATATGTTGTTAAAATCTATAATGAGTCAAACAAAAGTCAAGAACGACGATTGAGCGACCGTGCTAAAACCACGGAACCCGGGAATGCCTAACACCTTCTCCCGGGTTAACAGAGTTCCTTATCCAGATCTTTGTTTCGCGGACATTAATGAAAGAGTCAATTTCCTCGGATTCGGGATTAACTGGTGACTTGGGACACCATTATTTTCTCAAGTGGCGACTTTGATAATTCAAAACAAAATCCCGAACCGATTGTCCTTTAAGTGGAAAAACTCCTTCCTCTATGTTATTATATCCGTCTCGGGTATTTGAACATCGAGGTATACCCTACAAGCGCACATATTTTTGTGTCCTCTACGGGGGTAGTAAAAAGGGAGGTGTGTGCTCTGGCAACTCTGCTGGGGACCCCAACCCCGAACTTCGGTTTCAAGGTTTAAGAACTCGAGCTCCTTAGAATTGCCGTTCTTGATATTATTTGATTTCGCTATACGATTTGAACAACATGCTATGTGCTTTATCGCTTTGATACTATGTGGATTGTATATAAAAATTGTGCCGAAAACCCTTCTCTTCTTCACCCCCGGGGATGTGCTTACTGGTTGAGACTCCCCTTTCTGTTAAGTCACCCAAAAATTAAGAAACAGAGGCCGAATAAGTTACAAAGCCGACTGACTCCGCAAGTCACCGGTACGTAGCCCCCTCCTCGATTTGAGTTGTCCGCTCGGGTACACGGTCTAGCATTCTATGAAACTATAAGATGTTGAACATAGGTCCCGAAAGGATGCCGGAAGGCTGTTTTGGCAAAAATGGCCACTTCGAGAGCCATATTTCTTTCAAAAATTAAAATTTTCATTGAAAAATATTTTTCTCTTTTCTAAATAAAATCGCCTTAATAAATGTGCAGGATGAGCACGATGTTGAATGAACATTTCTCCTTAATGAATAAAATCCCTTTGGAGCTGAGACTATGGTGGCACGACATGGAAACAGAAAGTCAAGACTGGATCAAAGGTTACTTGAAAGATCTCGCGGGGTTATTGGACATAATTCCCGAGGCGACGTAATTAGAGCATTGGTCACGTATTGGGATCCTGCATACAATGTACTATATTTTCCGGATTTTGAAATCACTCCTACTCTAGAGGAGATTGCTTTCTACATAGGGAAGAATGAGGTCCCCTTGAAAGGAAAATACCCGGTATCCCCGAGAGCGGTAACGGTGCATCGCTTTTCGGATTCTTTGAAAATTGCTAGGAATGTCCACAATGAGGATTTAGCCAACGAATTTTGCTCCCTGAACTTCATCTATAGTAGGTATGGACATATCGGGGGTTTCAACGACGCCACGAACAAGCTATGTAGCAAGTCGAACCGAGCAAAATGGGAGGAGCATCGAAGGTTTTCTTTCTTAGTGGCATTTCTCGGAATTATCATATTTCCGAGAAAAGATGGACATATCAGTATAAAGGTTGCCGGGGTAGCAAGCACATTGATAGTACAAGACAATTGTACTCTAGCTCCAATGATTTTAGCTGACATCTACCGTGCCTTGACTGCATGCAAAGATGGAGCCAACTTCTTCGAGGGATGTAATCTGATTTGCAGATTTGGTTGATTGAACATCTATGCCATCATCCTTCATTCTCAAATTATGGTCTGACTGGAAGAACATGTCTGGAAGAATTTTAGACGAGAACAAAAGAAGTTAAATTGCCAGAGGGAGTAAAGGATTGGATTTCGCATATTCGATCATTGACCGACGACCAGATTGATTGGACATATGATTGGCTACCTCTTGACGAGGTAATTTATATGCCGACAGAAGGGTCACCTTTTTTGATCATGGGTTTAAAAAGCATCCAAAATTATGCCCCGTACAGGGCCCTGCGACAGCTGGGTAGATGTTAAGTTATACCGAGAGACGGGGACCTCAGTTCACAAGTTATAGAAATTAGTCCGGATGGGCAATTCCCGGAAGCAAAGGTCCGTCAAATTTGGAATGAATGCCAAAACTTGAAAGTAGATACTTGTGTGCAAAATAGAGCTCGAGGGGAAGTGTCGTCTGGATATTCAGCATGGTATCGATGGGGCATTGAGCACGAGCGGCCTTCGAAAAGACCTCACTTGCAAGATTTGGTGGAGCAATCTAAGGAAAACCAGAGTTGGGCGGCCAAAGAAAGTGAATACAAGGCCAAGATCAGCTTGTTGGAAGAACAATTGAGAAATCTCTAGTTTGAAAGTGGTTTACAGGCAGCATCTGATGAGGGAGAGAAAAAGCAGCTGAAAAAAGAAAACGAAATGTTAAAGGCTCAGGTTGCTCAAATGAAAATTGCAATCCGAGACCCCCATTCGCTTAGCCCGGGATGAGAAATTGATTGAGACTCTTCGGCGCAAAGTGAATGACTACAGCTTTGACTTGGACAAAGCAGAAAAGGAATTAGTCAGGGCTCGGAAGCAAATAACCAGAGATGCTGAGGAAAGGGCCAAGTTGGTTCAGCAGCTACAGGATAGGCATGAATTTGAGGTAGCTCGACTAAGAAAGAAAATTGTTTCAGCCACGGTTAAAAGTAACAAGGTTATCAAGGATCTCGAAGAAGAGAGAGAGCATTGTTATACAACTATGGATCGATTAGAGTGAGAGCTGCAGCAAATACAGAAGGATAACCAACATACCTTAGATGCTCTCACTGAACAGATCAGCCGATTGCTTCAAGAAAAAGGGGTTATTCGAGAGAAGATTGTTCGTATTGCTCAATACATCACCCGGAAGAGTCAGCTGTGTGAAGATATGTCCCAAGAAACCTTTATATTAGTGGTGAAGTTATTTGTGCAACAAGTCATGTCTAACGTGGATAGGCTCCAAAAGGGATTAGCATATAGGCGCACGGCAAGACCGAACGATGTCTCGCGGGCACTAGGAGCATTAATGTATTCTTAGGGCATGCATTCTTTTTTTATGTTTCTTTACATTAGTATTACAACATCATCTTGTAACCAATGTTTTTGAGCTATCAATGAAAATCAAGAGTTGTTGTCAATCCTTTTGCTTTATGTTATTTCTTTTAATTACGATAGGCAAATAAATAGGAACGCAATTATGAAGTGAAAAAAGAGAGGAAAAAGTGAAAAAAAAGAAGAAAAAGAGATGATTGGTTCAAATAAGTAAAGGCCAGGAAGATGCATGACGACCCAAGGAAAATGTGTTTATTCTAAAATCGTTGCACTTATCTCTTCATGCGCTAACCACTAACGGGCGTTGATGTTTGTGACATTCAGATTCTAGCGGCAACTGGCATTCTGGCTACTTATCCTTACAACACCAGATATAAGAAAATGACAAAATCTGTGTCACAAGAGATTGAAGCAACAGTCATGGATCCCGCCCAGGAGGAAGAAATTGTGGACGTAGCGGGGATGAAGGAAGAGATGTACAAACTAAAACAGCAGATTGCTTGGTCGAGGGGTCAACCCTTGCCAACTTATCCTGCCAATCCCACATACATACCTCCAACCAATCCCAACCCTGAGCCACCCACGATGAATTCAGCCTCTACATACCCTAACTATCACCACTATTATGCTTCCACTTCCCAAGTGCCACCACCTCTGACGAAACAAGTACCACCCCATCCACCCCAGGTTGCTCTAGTATATGTGGCACCACCACCTGCCACCCTACACAAATCATCTAGTGAACCAATGTTCCATATACAAGACCCCCACTACTACCTACCTGAGCCGACCTTCCGACAGCACAAATCTCACACTTCGCTGATAGAGACGAGCGAAGAGAAACCGGCTAAAAACATAGGACAGGAGGAGATGGCTAGGAAGGTGAAGAGTTTGGAGAACGCCTTTGTCACGACCCAAACTGGAGGACCATGACTAGCACCCGACCATACTTGCCAAGCACCAACGTACCTTTTATCTAACCTTCTTTATTATCTTTTAGGCTGACTAGACCAATATAAATGGTAGACATGGATCATGAACAACCAACAATAAAATATGATTGCATGAACCTACATAACATGGGATGACCAGACAATCAAGAAACATGGTACAAGCTTCCACGCTAAAATGAAAGACTATACAACAAAAACCAGTCGACAAGGCATACCAAACTATACATGAGTCAACACTTGTCTATGAGCCTCTAAAGGAACATAAGTGCTGCAACATAGTCGGAACAGGGCCCCGACATACCCATAATGTCTATAACAAAAATGCATACCAAGACCAAGGCAAGTACGGAGAAGGGATCTCGCCAATCACCGCTGAACTGGACAACCTACTGTGATGGGGGAGCTACACCTGCCTGTCTATCGGGACCTGCAGCACGACATGCAGCGTCCACAAATAAAAGGACGTCAGTACGAATAAAGTACTGAGTATGTAAGGCAGAGAACCATAAATATGACCAGCAATGTGAGCAGGGATAGAGAATATACAACCTGTAACATCTGAGTACCTCTGAGGGCTACTGACATGAAATACATGATACATATGTATAAATACATAATCTTTTAAAACATACGCCTCTGTGGGCATCATCATTATCATATCGTACCCGGCCGTAATAGGCTCGGTAAAAACATACCCGGCCGTTATAAGGCTCGGTAGAATCGTACCCGGCCACGTGGAGCTCGGTAAAACCCAACTGATCAGTGGTTGCACAATAGGTGCCGTACCCGGCCGACTATAGCGCGGCTCGGTAGAGTAAAATAGATACATATATATAATGCATGCTCGACTCGTGGAAACACCTTGTAGACCTTTCGGAGTGACGTAAGGTCGGTATCCTATGTACACCTTATTAGGACTAACTCTTCACTATGAACCTTATAGGAATCGGGAAGTACCAACAAGATTGATAACATAAGAATAAGAGAAGCAACATCAACATCAATCGTTCCATAAGAGGGGAAACAATGTAAGTACTGCTAGCTTCTAAGAATAGAGTATCTTTGGAAGCTCGTTCATTACATTATGTACAATCGGAGTCGTGCAAAAGAAGGAAAGGGATAGCCACACATACCTTGTATATACTGCCACAACCTCGAGCTATGCAAACGTCACGACTCCTTAGTCTACAATAGGAGAAATGACACTATCGTTAACGTTTAAGCGTCGCAACTATTATGTACCAACCACAATCTATTTTGTGATGAAACGGACAGCACCTCCCCTATATATAGGATTTCACACCATTCAAAAAGATCACCAAACAGCCTAAACAACATCAATAATAAACATATTGAGCCTTCCAAAACAGTCCACACACAACCTAATCACATCATACATATGACGGCCACTATAGTCGTATCAAACGACCCAAAAATATTACCAAGAACTAGCAAACCACAACCCAACATATATATGGTGTTTCTCCACACCCCTGCCTCCTCCAAAACTCCACAAAACAGTAATAAAAAACGCAGCCCAACAGCAACACAAAACAGTCCACAAAACAGTCCGCTACAAGTGAATAACTTGAACTCACGGCTTCCGATCACCGTCCCGTGAGTTCTTACATGTATATAACGAATTGCCATGAATTTACAGAAGAATAAATGTATGAAATATAGCAGTAAACTCACCTTTGTTGTTGGATAACTCAGCCTTTAACTTGGTTCTTCAAACTCTAGTGTTTACCCCCAATTTGAACTTGAAAGAGAGGGAAAATCAATTAGGGTTTGTGGATAATTTTTGGGAGGAATTTTGCAGAGTCTTAGGTCTGGTTATTTGTGAAATATAAAGAGGTATATATTGCAGAAGATAAGCCTTTTAATGGGCTGCTTATCTGACCCGAAATCCCCTCTTTTGGGCCGACATTAAACCAAGTAGGTGACTCAGCTACTTGCACCTAGCAGCTTGTGCAGTCTCACGAAAATGTCTATATCTCTCTATTCCAATGTCGTATTGCTAAACCGTTTAATGCGTTGGAAACTAGACTCATAGATCTTCAATTTGGTGGGTAGATCACCCCGTAATTCCAAGTATATTGAGAGAAATACTTAATAACATTTGACCTAAAGTTTAGGTAAAACTATGAACCTAAGTTGCAACAACTTTTGTCGACTTTTGTTTCATAACTCGCTTGACTTCAAGAATTATGATACGGATATTATATGATTCAAATACCTTAAATCATGACCTCCTAAGTATACTAAGCATTTATAGGTTTACCCAAAAGTACGAGTTACAACATCCTTGATTCGTTTAACGTCTAATACTTGTTAATCACCCTTATGCACCCTTGTATCACTTAAGATTAATCAGATTAACTTCTTATCATCTCAAGGATAATTCCTTCTTGGATTTGTGTTATCTAACTTATGGAATGAACTAACGTGTGTGGATATGGGTTATAACACCCTCCCCCTTAGGAACATTCGTCCTCGAATGTAAGGGTTTATGGGGAGTCCAAATCATCGTGGATTCCAACGGAAATTTTTTTGGTCAATTTTCCCCTATAAAATGGTCACTAGCAAAATTTGCAAGCGGTGAAGCTCAAAGTATGACCACACAAGGCTACACAAAGCATTATGGACATGGACATTATTTATATATCACCACTTTGTATTAAGCAAGAGAGTTCTCAAGTTATTGCTTACCTCATAAAGCCATTTCACCTTTATAATGTATCTTGCGTTCCACTAACATCCTTGTTATCATCATTCTGGAATAGGTAAGGGTATTTAGACTTCATCTCTTCTTCCGCTTCCCATGTCATTTCTTTCACATTCTTGTTCCTCCACAATACTTTGACGGAAGCTACATCTTTTGTTCTCAGCTTGCGGACTTGTCGATCTAATATGGCCACTGGCACTTCTTCATATGATAGATCCTCCGTAACTTGAACATCTTTGATAGGGACAACTCGAGAAGGGTCTCCAATATATTTCCTCAACATAGATACATGGAATACCGGGTGGACAAATTCTAATTCGGATGGCAATTCTAACTCATAAGCAACTTGTCCAATTCGTTGAAGAATTTTATACGGACCGATATACCTTGGACTCAGCTTACCTTTCTTCCCAAAACGCATAACACCCTTCATTGGTGAAATCCTCAGGAAAACCCAATCACCAACCTCAAATTCTAAATCACGACGTCGGACATCGGAATAAGACTTTTGCCTGCTTTGTGCCGTCCTCAATCGTTCCTGTATCACTTTCACCTTCTCAATGGCTTGGTGAATCAAATCTGGCCCATATAATTCCGTTTCACCGACTTCGAACCATCCAACTGGTGATCTACATCTCCTCCCATATAGTGCCTCATATGGGGCCATTTTAATACTGGAATGGTAGCTATTATTGTAGGAAAATTCTATGAGTGGAAGATGGTCATCCCAATTTCCCTTAAAATCTAGAACACGTGCTTGTAGCATATCTTCCAATGTCTGAATTGTATGTTCAGCCTGTCCGTCAGTCTGCGGATGAAATGCAGTGCTGAGATTCACCTGTGTGCCTAAACCTTTCTGAAAAGACCTCCAAAAGTTAGCCGTAAATTGAGCTCCTCGATCCGATATAATAGATACCGGCACACCATGAAGCCTAACAATCTCCTTGATATACAACTTCGCATAATCTTCGGCCGAGTAAGTTGTCTTAACTGGCAGAAAATGAGCACATTTTGTAAGTCGATCAACTATCGCCCAGATAGAGTCAAACTTATGATAAGATCGAGGTAATCCAATAACGAAGTCCATATTAATCACCTCCCATTTCCAGGTCGGAATTTCTATATTCTGAAGCAATCCACCGGGTTTCCGATGTTCTATCTTTACTTGTTGACAATTGGGACACTGGGCTACAAATTCTGCAATAGACTTTTTCATGTTTTCCCACCAATACTGCTCTTTGACATCATGATACATCTTTGTTGAGCCAGGATGGATGGAATATCGGGATTGATGAATTTCATTCATAATCTTTTCTCGCAATCCTGCTATATTCGGCACACATAATCGGCCCTGGTATCTCAGTGCCCCATCTCCTCCGATCTCAAAAGCCGTAATTTTACACTGTTGAATGTTCTCTCTCAATCGTAGTAAGATAGGATCTTCATATTGCCGTGCTTTTACCTCTGCTACCAAAGATGATTCTGATGTATTCTGTACAGTAACACTTCCGTCATCAGAGGCTAACAATCTGATTCTCATATTGGCTAGGTGATGAAGCTCTTTAGTCAACCCCCATTTACCTGCATCAATATGTACTAAGCTTCCCATTGACTTACGGCTGAGAGCATCTGCCACAACATTGGCTTTACCGGGATGATACAATATCTCGACGTCGTAGTCCTTCAGTAATTCAAGCCACCTATGCTGCCTCAAATTCAACTCTTTCTGCTTGAAGATGTATTGTAGACTCTTGTGATCTGTGTAGATGTCAACATGGACGCCGTATAAGTAGTGCCGCCATATCTTCAAAGCATATATTACTGCAACCAATTCCAAATCATGGGTTGGATAATTCTTTTCATGCTTCTTCAATTGTCTTGATGCATATGAAATCACCTTCCCATGCTTCATCAACACGCACCCCAAACCTATACCTGAGGCATCACAATATACCACATATCCTTCTGTTCCTTCAGGGAGAGTGAGCACCGGTGCGGATGTCAATCGATCCTTCGGCTCCTGAAAACTACGTTCACAAGTGTTAGACCACTGGAACTTGGTAGCTTTCGGTGTTAACTTAGTCAATGGTGCTGATATAGAGGAAAACCCTTCTACAAATCGCCTATAATATCCTGCTAGCCCCAGGAAGCTACGAACTTCTGATGGTGTTGTAGGTCTCGGCCAATTCTTTACTGCATCAATCTTCTGAGTGTCGACACTAATACCCTCGTCAGATATCACATGGCCAAGGAATGCTACTGAGTTCAGCCAAAATTCACATTTGGCGAGCTTAGCATATAACTTACGATCCTGAAGCGTCTGTAATACTATCCGCAAGTGGCTCGCATGTTCCTCCTCCGAACGAGAATACACCAGAATGTCATCAATGAATACAATCACGAACACATCAAGATAGGGCATGAATACAGTATTCATGAGATCCATAAAAGCTGCTGGGGCATTTGTTAGCCCGAACGACATCACCAAGAACTCAAAGTGCCCATATCTTGTCCGAAAGGCCGTCTTTGGAATATCCTTCTCCTTAACCCTCACCTGATGATATCCTGAACGTAAGTCAATCTTGGAGAAATACTTGGCACCCTGGAGTTGGTCAATAGGTCGTCAATTCTTGGAAGTGGATACTTGTTCTTTATAGTAAACTTATTCAGCTGCCGATAGTCGATACACATCCGTAATGACCCATCTTTCTTCCGCACGAATAGGACTGGCGCACCCCAAGGAAAAGTGCTAGGTCTAATGAAGCCCTTATCCAGCAAGTCTTTTAACTGCGCCTTCAACTCTCGCAGCTCTGCCGGGGCCATTCTATATGGAGGGATAGAGATCGGTTGAGTGTCAGGCAAGACATCAATGCTAAACTCAATCTCCCTTTCTGGAGGAAGACTTGGGAGTTCATTTGGGAAAACATCTGGAAATTCATTGACCACGGGGATAGATTATAGAGTAGGCAGCTTCGCCTCTGCATCCCTAACGCGAACAAGATGATAAATGTAACCTTTTGAGATCATTTTCCTTGCCTTTAGATAGGAAATAAACCTACCTTTCGATGTAGCAATGTTCCCCTTCCATTCAATGACGGGTTCACCAGGAAATTGAAACTTAACCATCTTCATACGACAGTCAACATTTGCATAGCATGAGGCCAACCAGTCCATTCCTGGTATCACATCAAAATCAACCATTTCTAATTCAAATAAATCTGCCGAGGTTTGACGACTACAAATCATCACAGTGCAACCTCTATATACCCTTCTAGCAATCACAGAATCTCCTATTGGAGTAGATACCACAAGGGGTTTACTTATCAATTCAGGTTCAATGCCAAACTTATTAGCCACAAAGGGTGTAACATATGATAATGTAGATCCTGGATCAATCAACGCATATACATCATAAGAAAACACGGATAATATACATGTAACAACATCTGGAGATGACTCGAGATCCTGTCGACCTACTAGAGCATATGTTCGATTTTGAGCACCACTCGTACTCGGTCCTGCACCTCTACCTCTACCACGACCTGTCGACTGCTGAAAACCCCGTGCTGGAGGTCGAACTGATGAGGAAGAACCAGACACAGATCTAGTCGGTTGAGCCATACCATCACCTCCCCTGTTAGGACAATCCCTCATCATATGGCTAGGCTGTCCGCAAGAATAACACGCATCAGAACCTCGACGGCACGGTCCAAAGTGGGCCTTGCCGCACTGATCACAACGTGGTGTTGGGGGTTTCGTCTGACTAGTATCCCTATGATGTTGCGATCCAGATGCCTGCGAACTCTGACCTGGACCAGAATAGGATCGATCATATCGAGGCCTCTGAAACTGTGGAGGAGCACTAGCTACAGATGGCGCCGAACTCCTCGAAGACTGGGGCCTGGCGCTGCCTCTTAAGTCATCAGAATACCTTGCAAATCTCGCCCTCTTATGCTGGCCCCTATCCTGCTCCCTATCTGCCCTCTGCTGGCGCTTACGATCCTCTAGGGTCTGAGCATAAGCTTGAATACGGGAAATATCCATGCCTTCTACCAAGGAGGCTGTCATACACTCATTTATCGGATGGGGTCCCAACCCGTTCACGAATAAATGCACCCTATCACACATCTCGGCCACCATATGGGGAGCATACCTTGCTAAAGAATCAAACTGCATGCTATACTCTCGCACACTTAAATTACCTTGTCTAAGGTTCAAGAACTTATCAGCTCTAGCTCGTCGTATCTCAACCGGCAAATAGTGACGAAGAAAGGCCTCAGAAAAATCCTTCCACACAGCTGGAGGAGCGTTCGGACCCCTGGATCTCTCCCAATTATCATACCAAAGAACCGCTAAATCCCGTAGCCGATAAGAAGCCAACTCTACTGCCTCTATATCACTAACATGCATAACCCGTAGTGTACGATGAACCTGGTCAATAAAAGTCTGCGGATCCTCCTTGGGGTCTGATCCGGTAAACGCTGGAGGGTCTAAATTAATAAAATCACGAACTCTTGTACTAACTGGTTTATCAGCAGCACGTGTATTCTGCCTCTGAGCCTGAGCGGGTCCGAACGCTCCTCCAGCTGTGTGGAAGGATTTTTCTGATGTAGTGCCATACGGAGGAGCTGGAGGTGCTGGGTGCCACCTAATATCCTCTGGAGGAGACGGAGTAGATGAGGTGTGAGACGGCATCTCACTCTGAGCCTCACTTTGGCCTGCTCTGGCTTGGGGCACCTGGCTGGTACCCTCTCCCGCAGCTGTATCAAGCCGTCTACTAATTGTTTGTTTCCTAGTCGAAGGCATTGCTGAAAGAAAACAAGGTGAATATTAGAGACGAACACTTACGACTTAACTCTATGCACGATCTAGATTCAGGAAGAAGGTAACAACCCTAGATGTCATGTAGCCTCATGATTATAAATGTGGCACGCTACACATCCATAATCAAGACTCTACTAGACATGGCTCATAGACAATCCCTAGGACAGACTTGCTCTGATACCAAGTTTGTCACGACCCAAACTGGAGGACCATGACTAGCGCCCGACCATACTTGCCAAGCACCAGCGTACCTTTTATCTAACCTTCTTTATTATCTTTTAGGCTGACTAGACCAATATAAATGGTAGACATGGATCATGAACAACCAACGATAAAATATGATTGCATGAACCTACATAACATGGGATGACCGGACAATCAAGAAACATGGTACAAGCTTCCACGCTAAAATGAAAGACTATACGACAAAAACCAGCCGACAAGGCATACCAAACTATACATGAGTCAACAATTGTCTATGAGCCTCTCAAGGAACATAAGTGCTGCAACATAGTCGGAACGGGGCCCCAGCATACCCATAATGTCTATAACAAAAATGCATACCAAGACCGAAGGCAAGTCGGAGAAGGGATCTCGCCAATCACGCGCTGAGCTGGACAACCTGCGCGATGGGGGAGCTACACTGCACTGTCTATCGGGACTGCGGCACGACATGCGGCGTCCGCAAATAAAGGGCGTCGGTACGAATAAAGTGCTGAGTATGTAAGGCGAGAGAACCATAAATATGAACAACAATGTGAGCGAGGGATAGAGAATATACAACACGTAACATCTGAGTACCTCTGAGGGCTACCGACATGAAATACATGATACATATGTATAAATACATAATCTTTTAAAACATACGCCTCTGTGGGCATCATCATTATCATATCGTACCCGGCCATAATAGGCTCGGTAAAAACATACCCGGCCATTATAAGGCTCGGTAGAATCGTACCCGGCCACGTGGAGCTCGGTAAAACCCAACTGATCAGTGGTTGCACAATAGGTGCCGTACCCGGCCGACTATAGTGCGGCTCGGTAGAGTAAAATAGATACATATATATAATGCATGCTCGACTCGTGGAAACACATTGTATACCTTTCGGAGTGACGTAAGGTCGGTATCCTATGTACACCTTATTAGGACTAACTCTTCACTATGAACCTTATAGGAATCGGGAAGTACCAACAAGATTGATAACATAAGAATAAGAGAAGAAACATCAACATCAATCGTTCCATAAGAGGGGAAACAATGTAAGTACTGCTTAGCTTCTAAGAATAGAGTATCTTTGGAAGCTCGTTCATTACATTATGTACAATCGGAGTCGTGCAAAAGAAGGAAAGGGATAGCCACACATACCTTGTATATACTGCCACAACCTCAAGCTATGCAAACGTCACGACTCCTTAGTCTACAATAGGAGAAATGACACTTATCGTTAACGTTTAAGCGTCGCAACTATTATGTACCAACCACAATCTATTTTGTGATGAAACGGACAGCACCTCCCCTATATATAGGATTTCACACCATTCAAAAAGATCACCTAACAGCCTAAACAACATCAATAATAAACATATTGAGCCTTCCAAAACAGTCCACACACAACCTAATCACATCATACATATGACGGCCACTATAGTCGTATCAAACGACCCAAAAATATTACCAAGAACTAGCAAACCACAACCCAACATATATATGGTGTTTCTCCACACCCTGCCTCCTCCAAAACTCCACAAAACAGTAATAAAAAACGCAGCCCAACAGCAACACAAAACAGTCCACAAAACAGTCCGCTACAAGTGAATAACTTGAACTCACGGCTTCCGATCACCGTCCCGTGAGTTCTTACATGTATATAACGAATTGCCATGAATTTACAGAAGAATAAATGTATGAAATATAGCAGTAAACTCACCTTTGTTGTTGGATAACTCAGCCTTTAACTTGGTTCTTCAAACTATAGTGTTTACCCCCAATTTGAACTTGAAAGAGAGGGAAAATCAATTAGGGTTTGTGGATAAATTTTGGGAGGAATTTTGCAGAGTCTTAGGTCTGGTTATTTGTGAAATATAAAGAGGTATATATTGCAGAAGATAAGCCTTTTAATGGGCTGCTTATCTGACCCGAAATCCCCTCTTTTGGGCCGACATTAAACCAAGTAGGTGACTCACCTACTTGCACCTAGCAACTTGTGCAGTCTCACGAAAATGTCTATATCTCTCTATTCCAATGTCGTATTGCTAAACCGTTTAATGCGTTGGAAACTAGACTCATAGGTCTTCAATTTGGTGGGTAGATCACCCCGTAATTCCAAGTATATTGAGAGAAATACTTAATAACATTTGACCTAAAGTTTAGGTAAAACTATGAACCTAAGTTGCAACAACTTTTGTTGACTTTTGTTTCATAACTTGCTTGACTTCAAGAATTATGATACGGATATTATATGATTCAAATACCTTAAATCATGACCTCCTAAGTATACTAAGCATTTATAGGTTTACCCAAAAGTACGAGTTACAACATCCTTGATTCGTTTAACGTCTAATACTTGTTAATCACCCTTATGCACCCTTGTATCACTTAAGATTAATCGGATTAACTTCTTATCATCTCAAGGATAATTCCTTCTTGGATTTGTGTTATCTAACTTATGGAATGAACTAACGTGTGTGGATATGGGTTATAACGCCCTCCCCCCCTTAGGAACATTCGTCCTCGAATGTAAGAGTTGCATACAAGGATCTGTGTCTGTTTCCTGAAGTGCAACTTCCTGTTGGATTTAAGTTGCCGAAGTTTGATATGTACAGTGGACATGGAGACCCGGTGGCCCACCTCGGAGGATATTGCAGTAAAATGCGAGGTGCAGGGGGCAGAGATTAGCTGTTGATGGCGTATTTCAGCCAAAGTTTAAGCGGTTCCGCTTTGGAGTGGTACACTCGCCAGGATCACACCAGATGGTTCATCTGGGATGATCTCGCGCAAGCATTCGCGAACCATTTTCAATACAATTTGGAAATCATACCAGATAGATTATCGCTCACGAAGATGGAGAAAAAGCCGGGAGAAAGCTTCAGGGAGTTTGGTTTTAGGTGGAGAGAACAGGCGGCGAGGGTAGATCCGCCGATGAAGGAAGGTGAAATGGTAGATTGTTTCTTGCAGGCTTTGGAGCCTACTTATTATGGGCACCTAGTGTCAGCTATTGGGAAAAGTTTTAATGAGGTTATGAAGATGGGAAGTTTCGTTGAGGAAGGTTTAAAAATCAACAAGATCATGAGTTTTTCGGCAATTAAGGCCACAAATCAGGCCATACAGACTGGGAATGGAGGAACAATTGGGAAGAAGAAAAAAGAAGAAGTAGCAGTTGTGGAAAGCAAGCCTTGGAATCGCAACCAGTATCATCACCCACCACGACCATACCAGCCATACCCACCAACCTCATCAACCACATATAATCCACCAACCTCATACAACCCACCAGCCACATATGACCCACCAGCATCATACAACCCACCGCCACCATATTACCCACCAACTACCCTGCACTACCACCACCCACAAGCCTAAACCTATCCACCACCACCACCATATGTATGGCGAGCCCAAGCCCCGCAAAATGTTTACCACACACACAACACATACCCTTTTTCTAGAGCCTACAGAAACCCAAACAAACCTAGGCCTGACCCGGATATGAGGAATAGGGCAAAGAAAATATTCACCCCGTTGGGGGAGTCCTATACTAGCCTCCATCACAGATTGAAGGAATTGGGAATATTGAGCCCAATTGAGCCTAAGCTTCCAAACCCACCTCAGAAGAACATCGATCAGCCGGTCAGGTGTGAGTATTGCTCAGGAGCACCAGGACACGATACTGAGAAATGTTGGAATCTGAAGAATGCTATCCAAGAACTCATTGATAGCCGGAGGATTGAAGTGCAGGCTCCGGAGGCTCCAAACATTACGCAGAACCCACTGCCAGCTCACCATGAAACGCATATGATAGAATTGGCGCAGGATGAGAGCAGTCGGAAGCCGTCCCAGTCTGTTATGATGATTAAGGCCAGTAGCAGAACGGAGAAGGAAGCCGAGAAAGGAAAAGTGATTGTTGAAGAACCAGTGAAAAGGCAAACAGTGGTGGAAAATTTGAAGGTTGTAGTACCAGGCGTGAAGCCAGTATTAACAGTGAAAGGCGCGAGCGTGGAACCAGTGATTATAAGACCAGTGGTGCAGATGGCGGTGGTGAATACTAAGACTATACCTTGGAACTACAACAAGGTGGCAGTAGTGTACAAAGGAAAAGAAGTGACTAGAGAGATCAACGAGACACACGGTCTAACTCGTTCCGGGAGGTGTTTTGCCCGGAAGAGTTAAGAAAAATGAAGGTGGTGAAAGAGAGTCAGTTGAAGAAGCCTGTGTCCGAAGAAGAAGCGGAGGAGTTCTTCAAAAAGATAAAATCGCAGGATTACTCCATAGTCGAACAATTGAGGAAAACACCCGCACAAATCTCTTTGCTCTCGTTGTTGATCCATTCGGAAGAACACAGAAGAGCTCTGATGAAGATATTGAACGAGGTGCATGTCCCAGAGAAGATCTCGGTCTGTCCTCTTGAAAAGATTACCAATAAGATCTTCGAGTCTAATAAGATTACATTCTCAGATAGTGAATTGCCCGTTGAGGGAACCGAGCATAATAGGGCACTTTATCTTACAGTGAAGAGCGAGGAGTCGGTGGTTACCAAAGTGTTGATAGATAATGGCTCAAGCGCAAACATTTGCACGCTGTCAACTCTTGGAAAGATGAATATCAGCCCGGACAGAATTCGGAGAAACAGTATAAATGTGAGAGGATTTGATGGTGGAAGTAAGAACACGTTGGGAGACATCGTCTTGGAGGTGGCCATTGGGCCCGTGGATTTTACAATGGAATTTCAGGTATTGGACATTGCTGTGTCTTACAATTTATTGCTGGGCCAACCATGGATCCATGCAGCCAAAGCAGTGCCGTCATCCTTGCACCAAATGGTCAAATTTGAATGGGAGCAACAAGAAGTCGTGGTGCATGGAGAGGAAAATACCTGCAATGTTGTGATGCCATTTGATGATGCTGATGGAGACAAAGGTCCTTGGGTATACCAGGTGATGGATACCATAACAGTGAACAAAATTGCTGAAGGAGAGAAACTGTCGATCCCTACGGTAGCACCTACTGCTGTGATGGTGGCCCAGGAAATGCTTAGAAACGGGTTTGCACCAGGAAAAGGGTTGGGGAAAGCTTTGCAAGGAATCACCCAACCAGTTCAACTGCCAGTGAACAAAGATACTCTCGGCTTAGGGTTCAAACCCACCTATGCCGACATCCAGAAAGCCTACAAAACCAAAAAGAACTGGACCCTGCCTAAGCCTATACCTAAACTATCCGACACCTTTGCCAAGCCTGGTACTAAAAATCGGACATCTGGTGCGTCAAGGTACATTGAGACCCGACCCGATGAAGAGCTTTTGATGAGATTTGAGAAGATATTTGGGGATATGAACATGGTTGAAATGGGGGAAGGTACTAGCAGGATGGACGTGCAATTTGTTGGATCCGGTGTTATGCTCAACAACTGGGAAGCCACTCCTTTCCCGATCAGGAAGGAGTCTTGGTAGTTAGCTCTTGAAAATTTATCATCATTTCCCCGAAAAAGCAATTGTTACTTTTTGTAGTCCTCCTACTCCCCAAGAAAAAGAAAAATCAAAATGTATCCCAAACTTTGTTCATTTCTTTTTTTTTAATATCAATGAAATGCAGTTTTCTTCTTTCTTCATTTTTTTGCCTTATTTTTTATCTTTTCTTCTGTACAGTTCCATATTTGTTGATTCTGATGACAGGTCATGCATGAAGGATTCTCGACCCAGTTCTGACAGTCGCATTATCATACAAGAAATTGAGGAGGATGGTGAGATAGAATGTGAGGATGAGGAAGCCCTAGAGGAAATAAGTAAGGACATGAACCAATATGAGGAAAAGCCCAAACCCAATTTGAGTGAGACAGAATCCATCAATTTAGGGAGCAAAGATAATGTCCGGGAAACAAAAATTAGTGTTCATTTGGAGACACCCCTCAGGGAAGAATTGATAAGATTGTTGCATGAATTTAAGGACATCTTTGCTTGGTCCTATGATGACATGCCCGAACTTAGTACTGACTTGGTGGTACACAAGTTGCCTATCTATCCTGAATGCCGGCCACTGAAGCAAAAGTTGCGAAAATTCAAAACGGACATTAGTGTAAAGATAAAAGAAGAGGTGAATAAGCAGTTTGAGGCGAAGGTCATACGAGTCACCAACTACCCCACCTGGTTGGCGAACGTTGTGCCAGTCCCAAAGAAAGATGGAAAAACCAGAGTGTGTGTGGACTACAGAGACCTTAACAAAGCCAGTCCAAAAGATGACTTCCCATTATCAAACATCCACATATTGATCGACAATTGCGCCAAGCATAAGATTAGTTTATTTGTAGATTGTTATGCCGGTTATCACCAGATCCTGATGGACGAAGAAGACGCGGAGAAAACTTCTTTCATTACACCTTGGGGAACGTATTGTTACAGAGTAGTGCTGTTTGGGTTGAAAAATGCCGGGGCAACTTATATGAGGGCAATGACCATGATGTTTCATGATATGATGCACCAAGAAATCGAAGTGTATGTGGATGATGTCATCATAAAGTCCAAAAAGCAACATGATCATGTGAGGGATTTGAGAAAGTTTTTCCAAAGACTCCGGAGGTACAATCTTAAACTCAATCCTGCGAAATGCGCCTTCGGAGTAGCTTCAGGGAAGCTGTTGGGGTTCATAGTGAGTCGGCGAGGTATTGAACTAGATCCATCAAAGATCAAGGCCATCCAAAGTCTTCCTCTGCCGAAAAACAAGAAGGAAGTAATGAGCTTATTGGGCCGGTTCATCGCTCAGTTAACATCAACATGTGAGCCGATCTTCAAGTTGTTAAACAAAGATGCAGCAGTGAAATGGACCGACGAATGTCAGGAAGCCTTCGACAAGATCAAGGAATATTTAGCCAATCCTCCAGTGTTAGTTCCTCCAGAGCCGGGGCGACCTCTGATCTTGTATCTGACAGTGCTTGACAACTCCTTTGGTTGTGTGCTAGGGCAACACGATGAGACGGGCAAGAAAGAGCAAGCTATATATTACCTCGGTAAGAAGTTCACATCTTACGAGGTGAAATATACTCAGCTAGAAAGAACTTATTGTGCATTGACCTGGGTGGCTCAGAAACTGAAGTATTATTTGTCAGCATATACCACATACCTCATATCACGGTTGAATCCTCTAAAATACATATTTCAGAAGCCTATGCCTACAGGAAGAATTGCTAAATGGCAGATTCTGCTCACAAAATTTGACATTATCTATGTAACTCGTACGGCGATGAAGGTGCAAGCGATTGCGGACCACTTAGCAGAGAATCCAGTGGATGATGAATATGAGCCATTAAAGACATATTTTCCGGATGAGGAGGCAATAAATGTCGAGGAAATAGAATAGGATGATAAGCCAGGATGGAAGATGTACTTCGACGGAGCAGTAAACAGTAAGAGAGTTAGTATCGGAGCAGTACTCATTTCAGGAACGGGTCAACACTACCCCGTCACAGCTCAGCTTCGATTTTTCTGTACCAACAACATGGCCGAATATGAGGCTTGTATCTTGGGATTAAGGATGGCAATAGACATGGGTATTCAAGAGATTTTGGTCATGGGTGACTCGGATCTCTTGGTACACCAAATCCAGGGATAATGGGAGACAAGGGATTTGAAATTGATACCTTATCGGCATTGCTTGCATGAGTTGTCCCAAAGATTCCAGTCCATAGAATTCAAACACATCCCAAGAATGCACAATGAGGTTGCAGATGCTTTGGCCACACTGTCCTCCATGCTGCATCATCCGGACAAAACCTATATAGATCCACTCCAGATCCAGGTGCGTGATCAAAATGCTTACTGCTTTGCTGTGGAAGAAGAATTGGATGGAAAACCGTGGTATCATGACATTAGGGAATACATAAAAGCTGGCAAATACCCGGAGCAGGCCACTAGAGATCAGAAAAGAGCTATCAGGCACTTGGCTAATGGATTTTTCCTCAGTGAAGGAGTTATATATAAGAGAATACCAGGCCTGGGGTTATTGAGGTGTGTGGATGCACAACAAGCTGATGAGATTATGATTGAAGTACATGCTGGAGCTTGTGGACCCCATATGAGCGGATATGTCCTAGCAAAGAAGATTCTGAGAGTCGGGTATTATTGGCTCACTATGGAGCGTGATTGTATCAGGTACGTGAGAAAATGTCACCAATGTCAAGTACATGGAGATCTAATTCACTCCCCGTCTTATGAATTGCATACGATGTCTGCACCTTAGCCATTTGTCGCCTGGGGCATGGATGTTATCGGTCCGATAGAGCCAGCAACTTCCAATGGGCATAGATTCATTTTGGTTGCAATCGATTATTTCACCAAGTGGGTTGAGGCGAAGACATTCAAGGCAGTGACAAAGAAAGCGGTGGTGGACTTTGTACATGAGAATATTATATGCCGGTTCGAAATTCCCAAGGTGATTATCACAGATAATGGAGCCAATCTAAATAGTCACCTCATGGCGGAAGTTTGCCAGAGATTTAAGATCACACATCTCAATTCCACACCTTATAGGCCAAAGGCGAATGGGGCAGTAGAAGCTGCAAATAAGAATATCAAGAAGATCCTCAGAAAAGTGGTGGAGGAATCCAGGCAATGGCATAAAAAGTTACCTTTTGCTCTTATGGGTTATCGCACGACAGTGTGTACTTCTATTGGAACCACACCTTATTCATTGGTGTATGGGACAGAGGCTGTTATACCCGTAGAAATAGAAATACCGTCACTATGGATCATAGCTGAGGCTGGGATAGATGACGAAGAATGGGTAAAAGCCCGGCTGGAACAAATAAGTCTGATTAATGAAAAGAGATTGGCCGCAGTTTGCCACGGGCAGTTGTATCAATAGAGAATGGCCAGAGCATACAATAAAAAGGTGCGTCCTCGGAAGTTTGAAGTCGGACAACTCGTATTGAGGCGTATCTTACCGCATTAGGCCGAGGCAAAAGGCAAATTTGCGCCAAATTGGCAGGGACCATTTGTGGTATCGCGGGTGTTGTCCAATGGGGAATTATATTTAACAGATGTTGAAAGAAAGTGCGTAGAGACTACTATCAATTCAGATGCGGTCAAAAGATACTATGTATGACTCCTTTTCAATTGTATGTTTGTATTTTGTTGTGATTTTGGAATTGAAATGACGAAGGCGTTTTATTCTTTATCCAAACACTTTATCCATTGATACCCCCTTTGAGCCTTGGTTAATATATTCTTTCATACCCCTCTCTCGGAATCGCTTATAGGGCAATAAGGAAAATGAAGATTGAAATTGACAAAATGAGAAATGATGAAAAAAAAAGAAAAAAAAGAAAAAGACAAAGAAATCAGGAAAAAGTCAAAAGAAATTCATTAACTAATGATGTTTAAGGAACCGCGTCTGACTTGATCCCAAAAGGGTACGTGGGTAGCCTCGCTGAGGTTCAGGCACGACAAAGAAAAAATCCAAAAATTCCCCACATATTGAAACTGGGGCAGAAGTTATGTTGAATAATTCCGAGAGTTGTAAATATTTTTGAACCCTTGTAAATCTTGAGCCTTTATACCTTTCTTTATTTAACCCATCCAAAAGCCACGTTACGGTCCAAAGAAAGACCTTCTGATCAATTCCAAAATGATAACAGATGCAATGAAGGAAAAGCAAGACATTGGACAACACCCGTGGTATAAGAAAACAAAAGACAAAAGGAAAAATGAAAAAATGAAAAAATGAGAGAGTCTCATCAGTGAAAACCTTAACCGGCACCGTGAGGCGATTGTGAGTTTGAGAGAAATAAAAATGAGAGAGTCTTGCCAGTGAAAACCTTTAACGGCACTGCGGGGCGATTGTGAGGTTGAGAGAGAATAAATGAGAGAGTCCTATTGGTGAAAACCTTTCGAGGCGCCGTAAGGCGATCGTAATGATTACCATGAAAAGAGAAAAGGCAACAAAAAATAGTATCGGTTTGGGTTGAAAACAATTCGGAGTCAGAATAATGATTGGAACGAACTGGGTCGGAGTTTAAATACATGGCATGGTCAGCGGAATCAGCCAACAAACGCCCATATAAGTTCTATCATCTCTCCAAAAACACCCTTACCCTCTTTCATTTTTCTGCATTTCATTGTTTACCTTTTGAGAGCTAACTACCAGCTCCTGATGACGAAAGCTGAAAAAACACTGGATCAGAAAGAAAAAGGAGGTGGGGAGAAATAAAGAAGTTTGGCGAACATGGCCAAAAGAAAAGAAAACAAAAAGGGAAAAAAGTAAGAAAATACAAAAAGAGTTCACAAGAGATAGGCAGCTAAAAAGCCACACAGTGGGAGAAAAAGCAAAAAGAGGAAGCAATAAGAGCCAGGGACGGTAGATGCCAGTTGTCGGCAGTTTATATCTAATAAATTTTGTTTCATGATTCATACAGGAACAAATTGTCACTAATCACTTTAAAGTGAATATGACCAATGTGGAAAAATAGAAAACACCAAAAAGAGAAAGTTTGACAATAAGTGGAGAAATTCACAGGTGGAAGGCAATCAGTCAAAGAAAATACCAAAAAACAAGAGGAAGGTAACATCTTTAAGATCTATTCCCCGGTTATCAAACTGAGGGAATACTTTTATGCACTGTATTTCATGCATTTTTAATTTTTGTCCAGGCGCCCACCTATCTAACGAGGGAATACTTTTCTGCACTGCATTTCATGCATTTTTAATTTTTGTCCAGGCGCCTACCTATCTAACGAGGGAATACTCTTCTGCACTGCATTTCATGCATTTTTAATTTCTGTCCAGGCGCCCACCTATCTAACGAGGGAATACTTTTCTGCACTGCATTTCATGCATTTTTAATTTCTGTCCAGGCGCCCACCTATCTAACGAGGAAATACTTTTCTGCACTGCATTTCATGCATTTTCAATTTCTATCCAGGTGCCCACCTATCTAACGAGGGAATACTTTTCTGCACTGCATTTCATGCATTTTTAATTTTTGTCCAGGCGCCCACCTATCTAACGAGAAAATACCAAAAAACAAGAGGAAGGTAGCATCTTTAAGATCTATTCCCCGGTTATCAAACCGAGGGAATATTTTTCTGCATTTCATGCATTTTTAATTTCTGTCAAGGCGCCCACCTATCTAACGAGGGAATACTTTTCTGCACTGCATTTCATACATTTTCAATTTCTGTCCAGGCGCCCACCTATCTAACGAGGGAATACTTTTCTGCACTGCATTTCATGCATTTTTAATTTCTGTCCAGGCGCCCACCTATCTAACAAGGGAATACTTTTCTGCATTGCATTTCATGCATTTTTAATTTCTGTCCAGGCGCCCACCTATCTAACGAGGGAATACTTTTCTGCACTGCATTTCATGCATTTTTTAATTTCTGTCCAGGCCCCCACCTAGCTAACAAGGGAATACTTTTCTGCACTGCATTTCATGCATTTTTTAATTTCTGTAAAGGCGCCCATCTATCTAACGAGGGAATACATTTTTGCACTGCATTTCATGCATTTTTAATTTCTGTCCAGGCGCCCACCTATCTAACAAGGGAATACATTTCTGCATATTTACTTCCTGCAATTTTTTGTTTATGTTAGCTAAAAGCCCACACTGGAGCAGAAGAAAAAGTTTGTTGTTTTTGTTTTGTTTTGAGCAGGCTTTATCTCGAGGACAAGAAGTATCATTGAAAATTAAAAAAAAGGGAAAGCAAGAAAAGAAAATCAACAAAAAAAGAGAGTCGGCATCACAGAAAATCAAGGAAAAGATAAGGAGAAGCAAACAAAAGCTAGATTTGGAATGATTGTAATTGTAGGATCATAGTTTAGAATAGCTTCTTCATTTTACATTTCCCCCCGGTGTAATAAGGAGTAAGTCAGCGAGTCTCAATAGCAACAACAACAATTCCCTGGTAGTTTTAAACTACCCGACCTTCCCGAACTACACTGACCTGATTTCTGTTTAGCCCGGGATATGTAGGCAACCTCTGAAGCAGGGTGCGGTCAAAAGTTTTTCAAAATGCTTCATACAATGTGCCAATGTGCAAAAATATCTCATTACTGCTCACTTATCTTTGCACTGAAACTCTTCGTGTTCCCGAGCAAAGAGGGGTAGCTGTGAGCACATGATTTTTGCACCGGGCAAACAATTCCAAAATTAAATAAATATATTTTTGAGTGCAATTACATGCCTTGTTGGAAACTGAATGCATTTTTATGTGTTTGGATAATTGAAAATTAGAAAAAATAAAAATAAAAAATAGGTTAAGTACTTACTTTGTTTAAATTAGTTAGTTTTAAGAAGAAAATCATCAAAAATAGTTTTAAATAATGGAAATTAGGAAAAATAGTAGAAAAATTGCAAAAAATATTAGAAAATTAGTGCAAGTAGGGAATTGAATAATTTAAATAATGCAAAAGAAAAGGAAACAAAATACAAAAAGAAAATACATAAAAATAATTAAAACATCAGAAAATACAAAAAATACATTTGGGTATAATGGTTCTGGGCCAAAAGATCTGAATTAAATGGCCCAAATGCATTGGCCCAAAAGTCCGGTCCAGGCCATTAGGAATCAAGTGATCTCAGCCGTCCATCAGGCCAAATCAACGGCCAAGAAGTAATCCGAGTTATCTCAAAGGGCAAATGTGAGATTCAATCTCCACCGTTCAATCAAGCTAAATCCAACGGTTGGAATAATTAGCGGAGTTATTTAGTTAATTAAAATAAAAAAGGATTGATCTCAGCCGTTCGTGTGAAATGATCTGACGGTTGAAGGCTTAAGTCTCATTTGTCACAAAGCTACGTCGTTTTAGTAACGCTGATAACGATCGTTCATCAGATCAACGGTCCAGATCACCTCAAACCCCCCGACTATATATAGCTTTGGTCGTGTTTGAGATCACTCATTTGTGCGAAGCCCTAACCCTAGCTGCCTTGGCTTTCTTCTCCATCTCTTCCTCTTCTTCGACGTTCCTTATTCACAGACCTCGCCGGCCATGGAGGCCACCACCTCCCACGGTGGTCTCCGGCCACACCCCGCACCACAAGACCTTCTTCTTCATCTTCTTCACCTCAAACACCACCCAAAACCCCGAGAAACCTGGAAACCCTCCCCCGTTCTTGGTTTTTCGGTCATCGGAATCTACGTCCAGTGACCCAAATCTATGAGAAACCACCCCAAACCAACACCAAAAGAACCACCATGGTCCGATCTATCCCCCTATAACCTTGGCTTTCCTCGAATATCCCTGGAGCTCCTCGAATATCCCAAAAAGGGTCGCCGGAAACCTAACTCCGGCGACTCAAAATCCAACCCCAATCAAGATCTAACCTTTACCCTCTCCCAAACACCCCACTCCAAATAAAATACCCAAAATACTTCATCTTTAAGTCTAAAAAGGGAAAGGCAGAAAAGAAAAACGAAAAAAAAAGAAACAAAGGAAAAGGGTCTGAGAGTTTGGAAAGAAAAGATGTGAATATGAATAAAAAGGGGAAAGCTTGGGGGACAGACCCCGCTAAGCTAAGTACCCTCACCCCTTCTGTGTTTTATTTGCTTCCCCTATTGTTCATGTTTATGTTTTCTCTTGTTTTATTACTTTTGTCGTCATATTTCTGTCTGTTTTTCTATTCTTAAGATCCTGAAATCATGTGCTTCATTTGTTACTACTAGGGTTTTTCTGACTTGTTCATTGTTCGTATCTTTCTTTTGTGATATTTTTCTATGATATCTGTGTTTGTTTCTCTAATTCAAAGAACCTATTAGTATTAGATTTTTTTGTTCATCTTGTTCGTCTTCACGATATTTCCTTGTTTTGACTTTGTTCTTTTGTTCTGTCTATCATGTTCTTTTTCTTCTGAGTCAAAAGATCTATCTTTTATCTTGTGCCTCTTCACCTCTATCGTGATTTATGATCTATTAGTCTTCAACAACATGTCTATTTCTCTCTTTATGATTCCTTGTTTGGATTTTTTATCTGATTTGAAGATTTCACTTGAATATCTTTCTTTTGTCTTCATCTTTATCCTCTGTTAGTATTAGGCTTCTCCATTTTTGTTTGCATGTTTAAGCTTTTAATCCCATTCTGTCTTAGTCTTCTCTGTTAGCTCTCAACAGTTTGAATGATTCTTCTCTTCTGTTTCTTCCCATGCTTAGTATTAGGGCTAGGATTAGCTGTTGGTCCCTTATATTAAGTTTGTTTTACCTTATTCCCCTAAATCTCCTGATTAAAACCAGGATTCTTCTTTAATGTTTGGTTTATGACACTTATTATGTTCCTTCATTTGCTAAAATAAGCATGGTTATCTAATTTTACTTCATCTTCTATTACTTGGCATGATAGATGTTAGGACTCTTTTTTACTGTTTCCTCATGACTCTTTTATCCTTTATTTTGTGGTCCTTGCATCAAAAAATGAGTCATATTTCACCTATTATTGACTGTTTGTGAGAGTTTAGCTTCTGTGTATGTCTATGTCATGAACCTTGGTAATTCTGAACTTTTCCAAACTGTCATATGACTTGAACTGGTAGTAATTAGGTCTGAATTGACATGAGTTCTTACTTTGTCTCATAAAATTGGGTAATGTGAATTAATTAACTGAGATTCAACCATATCAATTGCCTTTTCTGAGTTTTGGGTGATTAATGCATCTTGTTTGATCTTATGTGCCTTTGTATGCAATCCATGTTGAAAATGACTAAGTTTTAGTAATTCTTGTTGAATATGAGTGTTTGATTAACATTGATTAAACATTAGGGGATTGGTTATAGGCTGTTAGAGTTAGATCCCATGAAAATGGCTAGTTTTTAAATAGGGTTAAAACTGAAAATGAACAAAATAGGCTATTAGGTAATAATTGACCAAAGAGTGGTCAACTTTGCAAAGTTGATCAACTCTATAAGGTCCAAACACACTAGTCAAAAGGGGCTAGTTGTGCAAAACTAGTTGAGCTTGCAAATGCAGGCTCACCAAGGCTCATTTGAACCCTGAATCTCAGGTGGCTAAGTCTGCAGAGACTTTAGCACAGCCTGTGATCAGTCAAAAGGCTGGGATTTCCAAAATTGACTAAGTCTGCAAATGCATACTTGCCCAGGCTCTTTTTGAGCCCTGAACCTTAAGTGGCCAAGCCTGCAAAGGCTTTGGGCCCAATTGTGTTCAGCAAATGGGTTCAATTACCCAAGCCAAGTCTCAACTTGAGACTGGCTAAATTTTAAATAGACTAAGTATAACAATAAAGCAGGCTAATCCTGCAATCAGTTTTAAAAGAAATTGAATAGGTCAATTATGCAAAAGATTGGCTAAGTCTGCAAATTCAGACTTGCCCAGGCTCTTTTTGAGCCCTGAACTTTACGTGGCCAAGCCTGCAAAGGCTTTGGGGCCCAATTATGTTCAGCAAATGGGTTCAATTACCCAAGCCAAGTCTCAAGACTGGCTAAGTTTTAAATAGGGTAAATACAATAATAAAGCAGCTAGTCCTGCAATTAGTTTTAAAACAAATTAAATAAGGTTAATTAACTGAAAATGAAATAAAAAGAGGCTAAGTTCTAAATAGTAGAACTGGCCAGTCCTTAAATACCAATGCAAGGACTGGCCATAGGTTAAATAAGTCTAAAAATGCTGAAAACCTGACCTAGGTAGGTCGGGTAATTCAGCAGTGTCCCTAGGGGCATAAAAGGAAGCCAAAAAGGTAAATAGGTAAATAGTTTGAACCATGTGGGGTTAAGGGAGTCATTTATACCCCTGATTTCTGCAATTTTGCAGAAGTTTAAGGGTATAATGGTCTCCCTAAAAAGGCAAATCTGTAAAAATCTTTAACCCCCTATATTAGTAAAAGGCCCCAAAAGGGAATCTTTAGAACCTTCCAGCACATGCTGGAAGGGTTTTGATAATAGATTTTGGGGGCTTAAGTGCAAGTTTTATAATTTTAAGAGGGGAGAAGTGGGATTTAATCCCAAACTTTCTCCCCAAGTCATCAGCCCTTCCCATACTTATAAATACTCCTAAAAAGAGTGAATCAAGGGCTGGCTTTTGAAAGAAAAGTTCAGAGATAATAGCATTAATATAGCAATAGTCCTTTTCCAGGCATTTTTTGAGTGAAAGCACTTGATATTCAACTGTTCTCGTGGTTTTCTATTTGAGATTTGCTTGGATTCTCATTTTTGCTGTTGCTGTGGCTTTCTTGTTCGTTGATATTCAATCCGTCCCTATTGCATTTGGCTGTTCGAGTCTCTCTGCTGTGCTTATTTCTTACCCCTAGACTCATTGGCTTTTCTTATTGTTTCAGGTACTTTTTCTATTCATTAGAAGTTGTAATGGCGAGCTGATTCAATGAAAAGTGAAGATTCAAATTTAATTTTGTGTTATTATGTAGTCAGGGGATTAAATGTTGTTATTAATTTAGAATTAACCTAAATCTGTAGTTTATTTGTGTAGTAGTAGATAGTAGTAGAAGAAACAAACACCAAACATTGTAATAGTTAGTAATATGGTAGTAGTATAGTCATAGTAGCATGTCACACCTAGTTTAAATAGGTAAAACCTAAAATATAAGTAAACAAATCATGGTTTCAATTCGCTAATAACTGTTGTTTCATAGATAACTTTGTAAACCATCACCACTTAGATAATGTCATAGATTTACACTTGAATAAGGGATAAAAATGTTAGATCGGGTAGTGACTTTTGAATAATTTAGTTAATAATTTGCTAATGAGCTGAGTTGAAGCGAAAGCAGTAGTTTTAACTATGATAAGTCTTTGAGCCACTAGATGAAAGAATTTAAGTTCTGTTAATGAATGTTTAAGCTGTTAGAACTATGTTCGTATGATTAGTCTACTTGTAAACTAAGGCTCATATGTGATTAAGTTTCTTTATCGATAAAAGGAAATAATTAGGCACAGTGAAATGGCTTAAGTAGGATAGATATGAGATGATGGGAGGTTAATTCATAGTAAAACCAGTAGTATAATTATGTAACTGTGATCAACTCATTTAGTTTTTTTCCAGGTTCCGTAAATAGTTTGTTGAATCATTCTAATCTGATCAAATCTCGTAGACAATTAAGTTGTGATTTTAGATCTTTTTACTAATAAGTAATTAGACATTAGTATAAATTCTTAGTTATGAACTGATAGTGATGAGAATTTGTTGAGCTCTCATGTACATAGACAATTGACTTAGAACTACTATTTTGTGTACTGATTTCCTTAGTGATAAATAAAAATGCTAATTGATTTCTTATTGGTTCCAGATGTGTACTTTCATTTATTTACTCATATAATGTTATTCTTATTTGGCTTGGGCCCAATACACACCGCGGGCCTGAACCAGGGCATAAAGCCCACAGTACCTTTGCACAAGGGTTTAGGAATAGCCTGGGTCTGTGAGACCCAAGCAGATGAGATACCCAATTGAGTAAGGAATCAAGATTCCAGGCCCAATGAAGAAAACGAAAGGGGCCTGGGCGTAATACTGAAGTACCACATACGGTTAAGGAAAAAACATATATAGAAAATATAGTTAGATAAGTAGGATTGGACTTTTAACAAATAATTGGGACGAGCCTCGCACGATGTTAAACAAGCGGGGCCCCCTTTAGTAATAAGATAACACAATTATATCTGGGAAGACTAATAGTAAATTCCATAGTCTTACCCAAAATAATTCAAAGCCGATAGACCATTTAGAGCACGACTTAATACACTTTCCTATGAACGAGTGTGCACCTGGTGCAACTCAAATCTTAAATCCCGGCAAAGCTGAAATTTACCAAAAGTCACAGGAGTACTGGTTGCGGTATGACTCGAGGTGTGTTTTCATGATGTCGCAATTCTATAAAATATTAATGTAAAAGCACATATATGTTGTTAAAATATGTAATGAGTCAAACAAAAGTCAAGAACGACGATTGAGCGACCGTGCTAAAACCACGGAACCCGGAATGCCTAACACCTTCTCCTGGGTTAACAGAGTTCCTTATCCAGATCTTTCTTTTGCAGATATTAATGAAAAGAGTCAAATTCCTCGGATTCGGGATTAACCGGTGACTTGGGACACCATTATTTTCTCAAGTGGCAACTCTGATAATTCAAAACAAAATCCCGAACCGATTGTCCTTTAAGTGGAAAAACTCCTTCCTCTATGCTATTATATCCGTCTCGGGTATTTGAACATCGAGGCATACCCTGCAAGCGCACATATTTTTGTGTCCTCTGCAGGGGTAGTAAAAAGGGAGGTGTGACACCTTCTATGAGACCCAAGTTCATTTGTTAGTGTAGTGAATCTGGTATACATTTCTTAGATAGTTTCTCAGTCTTTCATGGTAAAGTTTTCATATTGAGAAAATAGTAGAGTTCCTGTTGGCCTCTTTACCTAAGGTGTTCCTTCATAAGCCACTTGGAGAGTGTCCCGTATCTCCTTGGCACAGCCTTGAATTCTGCTATACTCATCGGGAGCCAGTCCACAAACCAACCATTTCTTGGGCTTTGCATTTTCTCCCATTTCCTTAGATCTTCAGCAGTACAATCTACTCTTGTCTTTAGAACATCTACTCCTTCAGAATTCTTCTTGGTTGTAGCAAAAAGACCATCAGTGATGATATCCCAAAGCTCATAATCTTCTCCCATGATATGGTTCCTCATTCTATTTTTCCACCAGGAGTAGTAGAGGCCATTGAAGAGAGGAGGCCTAGAAGTGGATTGTCCTTCCCAGTTCCCAAGTGGTGCACTTATGTTGATCTTTCCTAAGGTGTTAACCTCTTCAAGGATAACCCGCTCTGATACCAATTGATGTTCTAAACGTCAATACCACACAAGAGGGGGGTTTATTTGTGTGGTACCTAATTTTTGCGCTAAAAGAACATGGTTCTTCTAAGTGTTCTAAATACAATAGTTTGCGGAATAATAAATGCTGAAAGTAAAGTATACAGATATTTTTACGTGGAAAACCCATGGCTTAAAAGGTGAAAAAACCACGACCTACTACTCAGTAGGATTTTCCCAAACTCCATTAAAATCACTAAGCCAAAAACTGCATTTACAAAGACTCTTTGTAAACCTAAGGATTAACTCTAATCCCAGTGTGGCACACAGCCTCAACTGTTGCGACACATTCAAGTTAACTCTAACTTGAATACTAAATACACCTAATACAATTGCTTCTATAAACTCCGAAGGGTACAATATGAAACCTACTACAATTGAATTAAACTTTGAATAAACATAAAGATGAAATAGGTTGTTCTATCTTAGTTCATGTAGCTTCAGATGTGCACACTTGTATCTCGCATATATTGCTTGCAAAACAGACTTGATTCCTTTTTGCTCTCAAATATGCTTTACTTCTGCTTATGTGCATTACTTGTAAAAGAGAACAACTTAGTTATTTAATAAATTAGCAGTTATAATTTGATCAAGACTCTGTCACTTATCCCTTTGTCGATTTCAGTCCTTAACTACTACAAACTCTCATCTTTATCCTGGCTTAGGATTGTGTTCTCTTATCTTAAGAAGATTGATCCCTATAGAACTCAATGCAACCTTTTCGATCATGTTCAGAAGATATTTGTTGCATAAGCCTCTGTACATATCTTCCTCACGTGACTTCCATGTGCGGTGGTTATGACTAACTGTGTTTCTCATGATTGAACAGGTCCTTCTCCTGATGTTTATTTGTCAATCTTCAAAACCTCAGCTGAACTTGGCTAATAGCCACTGAAGAAGAAGACAAAGAAGAAGAAGAAGTGGGAGTGGAGAACTAAAGTTGTCACAACTTATGAGATAGAACCCCTAATGTTGGCAAAGTAACTAATGACAAGGAAGTTCCACAGGAGGTTTGATAACTAGGGATTGTTTTATGATGCATTTTATACTCATTCTTACTTGAGTTTTGATTATAAATATCTACAAAATAGTCCCAAAGATTCACATGTTGTACTTGGTTGTAGGGTTTGGCCAACAAGGTGACAATTAATCAAAACCAGCTCAAAACAGAGTAAAACATGCACAAGTACCAAGAACAAGTTCAAGATCAGTATAACTAGACCAATGTGGTTGCAGTCCAATCTGTGCAGTCCGCAAAGAGGAGGTTCAAACAGTAATCATTTAAGGCAGCCAAGAAATGCGACTGCAAAACATTTCATGTGGACCACATTTACTTCATTGCGGCCACACTCCATTTTGTGCGGTCCGCAAAGCTCAAGTTCATAGAGATGCCAATTTGGAGGAACATTGCCAAAGTTGTCCGTGGTCCATTTGTGCGGACCGCAACTGAAGTCACTGTGGCCGTGGTGCATTTTGTGCGGCGTGTGGTGACCATGTTCAGAGAGTAGAAATTTTAGCCAAGAACCTTAGTGCGGCCACACTCGATTTTGTGCGGGCCGCACTAGCCCCGTAGGGGGTATTTTTATCAAAAAATTTGGACTAGTATAAATAGTCTCTTTTCACATTTTTAGGTCATCAGTTATAACTTAAAGCTAAGCTGCGCTCGTGAACAGTGTCCTTTTACCATTTTGAGCAATTTTACAATAGATTTATCATTGAATCTTCAAGTTTTAGTTAGTAATTAAATATTATGGGTTTTTCTTCATCTATTCTTTATTTTTCTCTATTATTATGATTAGCTAGACCCATCAGCTAAGGTTGTGGCTCAACCCTAGTGTGGGTAATTGATGGGTCTTGTGTTTTAAGGCTTGATTGTCTATGGGTGTTTAATATTTGGACTAATTTATGGTTTTAATATTGAATTATTGGTTGCAAATACAATTTTATGCCTAGTTGACTTGGTTTTTTCTTGAGAAAGAGAGGATAAGTCTATAAAAATTAGTCCAACAAGGAATTGAGGCGTACCCAAGAGATTGATATCCCCAATTAAAGGATTAAACCTAGAGATAGTAATACCCGACTTGAACCTCAATTGCTTGCAAAAATGATCATACCCAATTGATCTTGAGAAAGTCAATTAGGGCAATTCACTCAAACTACTGAGAGGTATAGAGTGAGTAGAAACGTGCAATGGTTATATCGTAATCCCCAAATATGACAACATATCCTTAGACGCGAGAACCCTTCAAGTATCCACCTAGGAGAAAGTCACTCTTCTAGTGCCTTTTAACTCATTAGACAACCTTCAATATATAGTTTACTCTTAGCTTAACTTAGCTTAATTTAGCATCATAAGAGTATAAATTTAGAAGTAATATCAAAATCAAATATGTTTAAAAGTGCAATTAGGAACAATTACGCAACTCCAATTTAGATAGAAATTCAATTCCCTTCTCTAGCTCCCAGTGGAAATCAATCCTGACTTTCTTGGATAAAATCAGCTTCGACCACTCTTGCTACTTTATAGTAGCACAGGGGTGGCCTCGATCACTTTCGGCGCCGTTGACTGAATCTAACGATTTTGGCTATCTATCTAAATAGTTTTGTGTATTGTTCTTCTTTTCTTCTATGTTACTAATTTGTGTATGTCACAACTTTAGGTACAAAATGGCAGCAAACAACAATGACCCTCTTGGAAATGTGATTGCGGGGAAGGAGGTAGATGATGTCAGAGATGATGAGGTTCCTCTTGTACCTCAAGGACAACGTAGAGGCCACAAGGCCAATGCAAATAAAAATATTCCAGACCATCCTCCATCACCTTCAAGAGTGGATCCTTGAGTACTTCCCAATCAAGTCTATGCTAGTGCAATTGTCCCGACCCGCATCCGGGCAGGCAATTCTCAAATTACTAATGTGATGCTGACATTATTGGAGCAGCGAGAGTATTTCACAGGTGCTCCCACTCAGGATGCTTACAAACATCTCAAGGAGCTTGTGGATACCTATTGGGGCAGCAAGCAAACCAATATGTCCGTGAGATGCACTTTGGTTGAAACTCTTACCATTCTCACTTACAGGGAAGGCATTGGATTGGCTTGAGCGACTTCCCAACCCTTCCATCACTACTTGAGATGAGTTGGCAGATAAGTTCATCGCTAAGTTTTTCTCATCGGGGCACATGACAGCATTGAAGGATGATCTTAGCTTTCAAGCAGGAGCCCACCGAACCATCACCGAGATTTGGGAGAGATATAGAACCATGGTGAAGGAATACCCCAACAATGATATGTGAGGTAATGATATAATAGACTTTCTACCGGGACATCAACACAACAAATCAATAAATAGTAAACCAACTTGTTGGGGTTAATTTCATGAAGCTGCCTTATGATCAAGCTCGTGCCATTCTTGACGAGATGGCTGACATGTCCTCCACTTGGCAAAGTAGAGCCAATGTGCCTCAGGGTGATCCCACGGTCACTCACTTGCACAAAGAGATACATGATCATGGGTAGGATATAGTAGAACTTACAACAACAATGAACTAACTAGCAAAGGCACGGTTGCAACAAGTTAAAAATCCTCGCCAAGTGAATGCCATGGAGGGTGTCAACATACTAGTGAACAATAGAAGGCAAAGAGGTCAGCAAAACCAAGAGAGTTCGGATCAAATTTGACAATGATTGTGGTGGATTCAAAGATGATGATTATGATGGGTAGAATAAAGAGGTACAATACGCGAATAATTATCAAGGCCAAAGGGGCAATTTTTCTAACCAGTAGCAATAATGAAGATCCCAAGGAAATTGGGGTAACCAACAACAAGGCAACAAAAAGGCAACAACAATTGGAATAAACAACAACAAGGGAACAACAATTGGGGAAATAATAATCAAAATCCAAATTAGGGCAATCAAGAGGTTCAAAGAAAGGGATGGAAAAAATAGAAAGATCGTCAGTTTCATCATGATCTATTCTCAATTTCTGTAGTATAGTTTACAACAATCAAAAAATCAAGGAAATTGGGGCAATAACAATAATTTGGGTAGAAATATCAACCGGGATGGATAGAACAACAACAACGAGAGAAATTAGGGGCAAGGCTTTCAAAGGCCTCCAATGTATCAAAAACTGAGCAATCCGCCACCTTTTCCATCCCAGGGTCCTAGTTATTCCCACCATGACATGGGGAGAATTGAAACGATGTTTGAATAGATGATGAAAAAGAATGCTGACTCAGATGCGCAGTTAGCATCTCATATCACTTCAATCAGAAATTTGGAGGTTCAGCTAGGCCAAATCTCATAGTCTTTGAATACTTGCCCTAAGAGGGCTCTACTGAGTGATACAGTTGTTAACCCGAAGTGTGGTAACAATCATGCTATGGAGGTAACTACAAGGAGTGGACGAGGCAGTGATGTGAATGCCTCCAAACAAAAGCAAATTTTGAGTGATGAAGTTGAGTTGCAAGTAGATGAATTTTCTTTGGTGGTTGAAAATGGGATTGATGAAAATATGAATGAAGAAGCGAGGATTGATATTAAAGATGCCAAGGTAGAAACACATAATGACGTGAACCCATCTAGGGAACACATAATAGACATGCCAGAGCCAGTTGTTCCAAAAGCCAAGACACCCTTGCCTAGGCCACCTCCACCATATCCTCAGAGGCTAGCAAAGCAGAAAAATGAGAATCAGTTCAAAAAGTACATTGACATGATGAAGAGACATTAGTGTGCCTTTGGTGGAGGCTTTGGAGAAAAATCCAGGCTATGCTATTCATGAAAATTTGGTGACAAAGAAAAGATCCATGGACTGTGAAAATATCAAGATGACCCACCAAGTTAGTGCTATATTACATTCAATGGCTCCGAAGTTGGAGGATCCCGGTGCTTTCACAATTCATTGCATTATTGGGAGTGCAGACTTTTCCAAAGCTCTATCGATTTGGGGGCATGTATCAACTCCTGAAGTTGTTCCTTCAACTCTTTTAACTTAGCTAGTGCCATACGATAGGGAGGGATAGAAATGGAATGAGTGCCCGACACCGGGTCAATACCAAAATCAATGTCCCTATCCGGCGGCATGCCCGGTAGGTCTGCTGGAAACACATCCCGGAAATCCCTCGCAACGAGGACCGAATCAAGACTAGGAGTCTTAGCTCCAACATCTCTAACGAAAGCCAGATAAGATGGACAAACCTTCCCAACCATTGATTGAGCTTTCAGGAAGAAAATCACCCTGTTGGGTACATAATCAGTCACGCCTCGCCACTCGATCCTCGGAATACTTGGAATAGCCAACGTAATTGTCTTGGAATGACAATCCATAATAGTATGGTAAGGAGATAACCAATCCATACCCAAAATCACGTCAAAATCCACCATGCCCAATAATAACAAGTCAACTCGAGTCTCCAAACCCCCAATAGTAACAAGACAGGATCGATATACGTGATCCACAAAAATAGTATCACCCACCAGGGTGGATACATGCACGAGCAAGGCAAGGCAACTACGGGTCGTACCCAAATGATGAGCAAAATATGAAGATACATAGGAGTAGGTAGATTCGGGATCAAATAAGACAGAAGCATCCTTGTGGTAAACTGAGATAATACATGTGATGACTGCATCTGATGCGCTAGCGTCTCTCCTATCTGGAAGAGCATAAAATCGAGTTTGACCTCCGCCAGTACGATCCTCACCCCTGAGGCGACCTCTGGCTAGCTGACCTCCACTCCTAGCTGATTGAGTGGGTGCTGAAGAAACAGGAGCAGAAAATAATGGTTGATCCCTCTGTTGAGACTGTCTACTAAGGAATAGGGGACACTGCCTCCTCATATGACCCAACTCACCATACTCATATCAACGGCCTGGAGCTGAAGAAGGGGACTGATGGGAACCTCTCGCTGCAGATAAACCCTGAGTTGAAGAAAAAGGAGCAGAGCTCTAAGCTGGAAGGGCACTCAGTGCAGGCTGGCTCTGTTGACGACCCTGATGATCCTGATGACGCTGATGACCACGGCCTGATGAAGCCCCACTAGACTCTGAACGGACTGATTGAGGAGGTCTAAAGGAATGACCTCTGTTCTGCTAGAACTGGCTCCTAGACGGAGCACCACTGAAACTACCTACACCACGAGGCCTCTTAGCCTTCCTCTCATCGCGCTCTCGATGGTGATCTGTCTCAACCTGATGAGCCGCATCAACCACCTCCTCAAACATAATTATTGTAGCCCTCTCTCTAGTCATTAATATGCGGATAGGATAGTTGAGACCATCCACAAATCTCCTGATCCTCTCACGATCCGTCGGGATCATCCATATAGCATGTCGAGCTGGCTGTGTAAACCTCAACTCGTACTGAGTCACTGTCATATCTCCCTGATTCAACCACTCAAACTGATGACACAGCTCCTCCCTGACTAGGGAACATACTTCTCCAAGAATACCGTAGAGAACTGCTGCCATGTGAGGGGCGCTGCCCCAATAGGCGTACACCTCCCGAAGTCCTCCAACTAATTAAATGCAGGCCTTGTGAACTGGAAGGTAGTAAAAGCCACACCGCTAGACTCCAGAATACTCATAGTGCGAAGCATATGCTGGCACTTATCCAGAAAACCCTAGGCATCCTCGCCCTCAACACCAATGAATGTTGGAGGCTGAAGCCTACCGAACCTCTCCAACCGATGTTGCTCGTCATTCGGTATAGCTGGAACCACATGAGTTGGGGCTGGTGCAACTGGTGCAGCTGGTGAACTGGTTGAGCTGGAGCTGCGTCAAGTGTCGGTAAGCCCCGAACTACCGGCTCTAGTGTGCGAGCAACAAGGGTCTGATTGCCTTCCCCTGCCTGAGAAGAAGCTATTGCAGTAGAAGCCGAAACTACCCAGGCTAAGCCAGTACACACTGATAGGATCTATGCTAAGGTCTCCTGGAGACCTGGTATCTCAATAGGCACTGCTAGTGCCTGAACTTGGGCTGCTAGAATGCCTGCAGTTGGAATCTGATCCTGAACCTGACCCACTGGCGCTAGGATCTGACCCTGAGTCTGGTCAACTGGTGGGATAGCAGGTGCTATCCCTGGTTTTTTTCTTCTACCATGACCACAACCTCTGGGTGCCACTGGTGGTCGTCCACCATGTCCATTAGCACAGGTTCTCGCCATCTGCGAGAGAATAGAATATGGAAATTTTAGTTTTCACAACAACAACAACAAACCACACGATATGAATTTCAAGAAGCGAAGTGTTTCCTAAAAGTTCTGTAGCCTCTCGATGATAGATATGGACGTCTACATATCGATCCACGAGAGCCTACTAAACCAGCTCATGACTCGCGAGGCCTAGTAACCTAGGCTCTGATACCAACTTGTCACGACCTAAACCCGGTCGTGATGGCTTCCAACCCTAAATCTACGCAAGCGAGACCAACAATCATTTTCATATTAACGATAAGTCCCGAAACCGACAATTTAAGGAGAATATAATAGTTTAGAATAATAATCCAGTAATAATAGAATAATAATAATAATGAGAAGTGCAAAAATTGATAATAACACTCCCAAAGATCCGGGGTCACGAGTCTAGAGCCTCTAAGTAAAAACTAGATAATAATAATATTTGAACGAAATACTCAAGTCCGAAAGTATATATATAAATAAAATTGGGATAAGAAGAGTAGCCAGGTCCTACGAACGTCAGCAGCTACCTCAACAACTCTGATAACTCTGGAAAGCGAGACGGCTAAGTTAAACCTCCGGCGTACCTGAATCTGCACACAAAGGTGCAGGGAGTAGGGGTGAGTACTAAGTACTCAGTGAGTAAAAAGCATATAAAATGTCTGAAGATAAGAAATCCACGAAATGCCACAAAGTAAAGCTACATCTAACAGTTCGATACCTTACTACGAACTAATAATAACATCAAATCACAGATAGCACAAGTAAATAACAATGAATGAATGCAATGCAATGAACATGACCGCTACAACATGTAGCCCGATCCATTTAACGTCGACGACGCTCACTAGGTGTGTGTACAGACTCCGGAGGGGCTCCTTCAGCCCAAGCACAATATATTCATATCATTTGCTACGGCGTGCAGCCCAAATCCACACTCAGTCCACAATATGCATATGAGTCACATAACAGTTTCAATTTATTTCTTTTCCAATTTCCAATTCATTAATAAGGAAATACTTTAGTTATTTAATTTTCAGGAAAAAGTGACTTAGCAGTTCATAATAGTGATTAAACCCAGCATTGAGATCATTGATTTTGCAAATCATGCTATCATATTGATATTCATCCTCTAAGGATACTATAGGTCGGCACAAGGCCCCAAACATGGAATTAAGCCCAAATATATTCAACACAGGGTGCATATGAGTCGCCAATATAGCATTATTCTTGTTCCGGATGGACCAAGTCACAATCCCCAGTCATGACCAAATCCCGCACCTTCCATGGGGTGCAAGTCACGCCTGAAATAGCGTCACGTTGTGATAAGCCGGGGTTTCAAATCCTCAGGCCATCATATACACAAACTACTCACCTCTAATTGGTCGTGGACTCGTCCGCAATGCCTTTTCCTTTCGTATTGACCTCCTCGCATGTCGAATCTAGTCAAAACCAAAGCGAATACATAAATATGGGTCAAAAAAACATAGCCCAATCAAAAATACTCGAAAAGTACAATAATTCGCGAAGTTGGTAAAACCCGAGCCCCGGGCTCACTTCTCAAAAAATTCCGAAAATCATACCAACGGATTCCTCGTCTCGCCATGAATCTGTACATATAAAGTTTATCAAAAAAATGGAGCTGAAATGGCCTTTCAAATCCTAAAATTTCGTTTTCAAGAACAAAGCCCTAGTTCTTCACAATTTCTACCCAATTTCATGAATTTGAGTATTGATTCTTGTATAAAATAATATTTTCTAGTCAAGAGACTTACCTCCAAGCAATACCCATTGAAACCCCTCTTCAAATTGCTCAAAAACCTCTCTTGGCGGAGTCAAAATGGTGGAATATTATGTGGGTCGCGTCTGAAATGTTACCCTTAAACTGTTCTGCCCAGACATCTGCTTCTATGCAATCATATCAGTCCAATTGCGATCGCATAGACTAATATTTTCGGGGCCCTAAATTCCTTTTATGCGATCGCATCACTGCCTATTGTGATCGCATACCTTTGTCTCATTCAACTACGCAATCGCATCAGCCCACTACGCGGTCGCATTGAACAAGTTTATCAACCTATGCGATCGAATAGAACAAAAATCCACCCCCTCAGAACCCTCTATGCGATCGCAGACCTGTCTATGCGATCACATAGAGTAAATGTTGTAAAAATTGGATGAATTATGGAGAATAAAAGGTTTAGCTTGAGGCGTGTCAAGGACACTGTCCTTAAGGATATTTTGCCCACACCGAGATGAATAATATTAGGCGTATCCCCCGAGATTCAACAAGCTCTTCTAGTATAACCAGGAGCAAAAACAACAAAGATTGAATAAAAGAAAACCCAGCACAAAAGAAAGAAGAAGAAAGTTTTTCACTATCTTTTTACACCTTAGAAAATGATAACACAAACCTATTTATAGTCCAAAAGCAAAATGCACAATCTGTACATAATGTCCAAAGAATACCATCTGAGAAGGAAACGTTAAAAAATATTAAATTGAAACATTGAACCAAAGACTTAAATGCCAAAACGTAAAGAAACAAAAACGGATCAAGAATTTAATTTTTAAATAAGAAACCGTTCCAATCATTACTCACCTTTAACGTTTGCAAACCATTCAATGTTAATAAACATTGAGATATTAAAATACTCATTCTTTTTGAGTTATTAAAATATTATTTTTTATAATATTCCCCCACATAACTCAAAAGAATATTATACAATAAAATAAAGTAAGAAATTTTGCTGGGTTTTCTCAAATGAGTATAATGCGTCGAATCTGGTGTCTCTTGGACTATGAACCAGACCTAGATAAAATAAGATTAAACTTACAGAACAATTGGTGAAGTTTAAAACTTCTATGAACCAAGAACTCTTTTGTAAGTTTAGTGTCTTATCTATCACATTACACCCGCACACACTTTGTTGTTTATCGCGGTTTTGCGCTAATAGGCCATGCGCGCGCCTGGTTTTCATGAGCGCTCTAGAAATTTCGCCACAAATTTCATAGGAGCGGCCTCACTCCACACTCATATAGGTCCATCCATCAAGTGTATTCTGCAGAGCAATACACCACCTAGAAAAGGCTATGGATTAACAGATTAAGAGTTTAATAACTCAACCTCTCATTCCTTGCAGTCTTACACTATATATACACAGACACCATAGGAAGGGATATAATTTAATAGTGCATATTTGATCAACTAATGACTTGTTATTACCCATATGAACCTACTTCATGGGATCTCCAATCACATAGGTTGGGTTACCATCATAGTTGATATAACTCAAATTGGCAAAAGTCCCATTCCCCTCGATGTTTCGGATATTAATTTTCTTCCCAAAGGTTTAGTCAGAGGATCGGCCAAATTCACTTCTGACTTCACATAATCTATGGAAATTATTCCATCTTTCAGCAGCTGCTTTATCACATTATGTCTCAACCGGATATGTCTACTCTTTCCATTAAAGGATTTATTTTTGGCAATGGCTATTGCAGATTGGCAATCACAATGCATCGACACAGAAGGTGTCGGTTTTATTCCTAGCGGAATACTCGCCAAAAGGTTCTTTAACCACTCGGCCTCATTGCCAGCTAATTCCAATGCCACAAACTCGGATTCCATGGTAGATCTAGCTATTATAGTTTGTTTAGCTGATTTCCATGCCACGGCACCCCCACCGAGGGTGAACACATAACCACTAGTGGATTTTGTCTCATCTGAATCAGAGATCCAGTTAGCATCACTGTATCCTTCTAGTACAGTAGGAAATCCACTATATTTAATACCATAGTTTATGGTACCTCTCAAATATTTCATTACTCTTACTAATGCATTCCAATGATCATGACTCGGGTTTTGAGTATATCTACTCAATCTACACACTTTGTATAAACACATTTATCTACTTCAATTGATGAAAACCCATCATTAATCAATACTTGATCAAATTTTTCATGCCACTATTTAGGTGCTTGCTTTAGACCATACAAAGATTTTAGCAATTTACATGCTCTATTTTCTTGGCCAGACACTACACAACCCTCAGGTTGCTCCATGTAAATTTCCTCCTCCAAATCACCATTTAAAAAAGCAGTTTTAACATCCATTTGGTGAATATAAAGTTTATAAATAGAAGCCAAGGCAAGTAAAACACGAATTGAGGAAATTCTAGTTACAGGAGCATAAGTATCAAAATAATCAATATTTTGCTTTTGGGTAAAACCTTTTGCAACAAGTCTAGCTTTGTACTTATCAATGGAACCATCCGGATTAAGCTTCTTCTTAAAAATCCATTTACAACCAATGGGTTTAGCTCCCGGAGGTAAATCAACTAAAATCCAAGTTTTATTTTGTAAAATTGAATTTAATTCTACATCAATAGCTTCTTTCCAAAATGATTCATCAGGAGAAGAAATAGCTTCAGAATATGTTAAAGGATCAATATCCACAAGATAAGTATAAAAATCATTACCAAAAGATTTTTCTTTCCTTTGTCTTTTGCTTCTTCTTAAAACGTCACTTTCAAAATTATTTTGAATAATTGGAACATGTGAAATATTATCACTTGGAATAACAGGAGCATCATTATTTTTCTCAAATTTTAAATAAAATATATTTTCAAAAAATTCAGCATTTTTTGTTTCAACAATAGTATTATTTTCAAGTACATCACTTTTAATTACTAAAAATCTATATGCTGCACTACTTTCAGCATACCCAATAAACATACAATCAGATGTTTTAGATCCTATTTTTCTTTTCTTAGGATCAGGCAACATAACTTTAGCAAGGCACCCCCACACTTTCAAATATTTCAAATTAGGTGGATACCCTTTCCATAACTCATAAGGAGTTATACCGGTTTTCTTTTAAGGAATGCTATTTTGTAAATGACAAGCAGATAAAATGGCTTCACCCCAAAGATTATCCGGAGCACCAGAACTAACAAGCATGCTATTCATCATTTCCTTTAAAGTCCTATTTTTCCTTTCCGCTACACCATTTGATTGTGGAGAATATGGCGGAGTTATCTCGTGAATTATTCCTTCTTTCACACAATAATCATTCAATAAAATAAATTCACCACCTCTATCGGATCTAACTCTTTTGATTTTCTTATCCAATTGATTTTCTACTTCAGCTTTATAAATTAAAAACTTATCAAAAGCTTCATCTTTATTTCTCAACAAATAAACTTTTGTATATCTAGAAAAATCGTCTATAAAAGTAACATAATATTTTTTCCCTCCTCGAGACATAGTTTGTTTCAAATCTCCTAAATCAGTATGTATTAAACTTAACAATTCTGATTCTCTAAATACTGAAGCACATGATTTCTTAGTTTGTTTAGCTTCTGCACAAACTTCACACTTATCAATATTCAAAAAATTAATATTCGAAATAAGACCTTCAGAATGCATTTTTTTAATATAAGATAAACTAACATGTCCTAATCTAGCATGCCATAAATTAAAAGAATCAACCAAGCAAGGAGAAGTACTAGCATTTTCATTGATAACATTGAGTACAAACAAGCCATGGTTATAATATCCCTTGCCAACAAAATTATTATTCTTGGTCAACACGACCTTATCAGATTCAAAAACAACCTTCACCCCCACTTTTCCTAATAATCCCACAGAGACCAAATTGGCTCGGATACTAGGAACATGCAACACATCATTCAATGCCAAAGTTTTGCCAGATGTGAGTTTGAGAAGAACTTTGCCTTTTCCAAGAACTTGAGTAGTTCTTGAATCACCAAGATAGACAACTTCTTCTCCCTCCTCAACTTGGGTGTAAGACACAAGGTCTTTTTTGTTAGAACATATGTGCCTAGTGGCACCAGAATCTAACACCCAATCTTTCACATTGGCCACAAGGTTCACTTGGGAAACAACCGCAACAATTATATCATCCACTTTGGCTTCAGTCATATTTACTTTAACCTAGAGCTCTGATACCAACTTGTCACGACCCGGATTTTTCCCCAACATCGGGATCGTGATGGCGCCTACTCGTGGTAGCTAGGCAAGCCACTGTATTCATACTATCCTGTTTTTAACACAATTTCAATTAAATACATGCGGAATACTTTATCGAAATGGAAATAATAAATCACAAGGTAAAAAATCATACTGAAATCATCTACCCAAGACTTGGAGTCACCAACTCACAAACTACTATGGAATACTACACATAAAAGTCTGAAGGAAATATAACATAATTCTGTTTGTCTCGGAACAATGAGACTACAGCTATTAACATAAATAAAGAAAGAGACGCCGGGCCTGCGGACGTCTGCAAGCTACCTCGGTCTCAAATGTGATCAACTCCCACGCAATCTATTTACTGCTGCTGCTGCTCCTGATCGTAACCTGGACCTGTGCAAAAACGCACAGAAGTGTAGCATCAGCACAACCGACCCCATGTGCTGGTAAGTGCCCGGCCTATCCCGGCGAAGTAGTGACAAGCCTAGGACCAGACACTCACATAAACCTGTGCAATTCAATATATATATGTGTACCACAAAATAACAAGAAATAATCAAGTAATAACACAATAAGGAATATCTTAAAGAATTCAACAATTAACCACAATTAATAATTTCACAAAGAAAACAAAGTATAATGTAAACACGAATTATATCACTTCAAGAAATAGCAAGCAATTGCACGGCATCACCCTTCGTGCTTTTACTCTCATCCTCACCAAATAAACAAATAAAGTACACGGCATCACCCTTCGTGCTTTTACTCTCATCCTCACCAAATAAACAAATAAAGTACACGGCATCACGCTTCGTGCTTTTACTCTCATCCTCACATCCATAGTACGGCATGATCCTTCGTACATGGTTCAATAACAGGGCACGGCATGATCCTTCGTGCATAATTAATAAAAGGGCACGGCATGATCCTTCGTGCATAATCAATAAATAAACATGGCACGGCATTAACCTTCGTGCATAAATAAATAAACATGGCACGGCATCACCCTTCGTGCATTATCACTCTTCCTCACCCAAATAACAATCACGGTTAAGGGCAGAGAAAGAAACAACAATTCATAAATCGTCCCATCAAGGGCAATCAATAATTATCTTCACAACAAGTCCCAACAAGGGAGAACAATAACAATTCACCTGTAATATATCTCAAAATATCATTTTCCAACGACTCACGGTCATACTAGACGCCGGTGTATGGATGCTCGTCACCACAGCCCATACACCGCACTCGATCACATAACACATAACACATAATCCTATTCCCTCAAGCTAGGATAGAACAAACACTTACCTCGAATGCTTATGAACAATTCACTCCGTGGAAATGTCTTTTCTTTCAATTTGGCTCCAATCCAACCGTATCTATACACAATTGATTTAATATCATCAATTCTACTCAACAAACTAATTCTTAATACCAAATACAACTTATACAACATTCTGCCATGAATAGTGAATTTCAACCCCGGGCCCACATGGTCGGAAATTCGGGGTTAGAACCAAAATCCGGTTACCCATTCCCCACGAGTTCATATATATAATTTGTTTCAAAATCGGACCTCGATTCGAGGTCCAATTCCCCAATTTATGAAAAACCCTATTTTCTAACAAAAACAAGAATTTTACCATGAAAATCTTTGATTTCTTATGAAAAACATGTTTAATGATGTTAGGAATTGAAAGAATTAAGTAAAAAGTGACTTACAATCGTTTTGATGAAGAAGAAATCCTTGAAGAATCGCAAATGGGTGTTTTGGTTTTGTAAAATGTGAAGAAATGAGTGAAATTCGTGTTTTTCAGGTCTCTGTGTTCGCATTTGCGAACATGGGTTCGCAATTGCGAACCCCGACCAATTTCTAGAGTTTGAAAAATAAGCTAAGGGTGGGAAGTTCACATTTGCGAACATTTGTTCGCATTTGCGAACAGTTCGCATTTGCGAACTATTGTTCGCATTTGCGAACACATGCTGTATAGGCAGTGTTCGCATTTGCGAACAATGGTTCGCATTTGCGAACCAAGGCAGTGTTGGGGAATGTTCGCATTTGCGAACATAGGCTGGCACTGGGGACCTTCGCAAATGCGAACAATTGTTCGCATTTGCGAACAAGGCTGGGCCAAAGGGGGCTTCGCATTTGCGATGAATGTTCGCATTTGCGAGCCTGTCCCCTTCGCAATTGCGAGAAAACTTCGCAATTGCGAAGCCAACAGCTGGGTGAAAAACCAGCAGTTCAAAAATTCAGAGTTTCATCCAACGGCCTATCAAATCTTTACCCGAGCCCCCGGGCTCCAAACCAAACATGTACACAACCTCAAAAACACATTATGGACTTGTTCGTGCGATCATATCGCCAATATCACTTCGTTTTCATCAAATCAAGCCTCAAATGCATGATTTTCATACCTTTAGTTTTTCAAAACTTTCTAACTTGGGACTCAAGGTCCAAAACATCTCAAACGACATCCAAATGTCACCAAACTTTATAGAAATCACATATATAATATTTAAGACTTGTACCGGGCGTCGGAACCAAAATACGAGCCCGATACCAAGGTCAATTACTTTATTTCCTTTAATAATTGCATCAAAAACAATTTCACATAAAAATTCATAACTTGGGCTCTAGGCCTCAGAATTCGACTCCGGACGCATGTCCAAGTCCCATATTTTCCTACGGACCTCTCGGGACCATCAAATCTCGGGTCCGGATCCGTTTACCAAAAATGTTGACCGAAGTCAACCATATCAATATTAATATCATTTTTATCCAAATTTCTCATAGAATTCATATTTTCTATCACAAAAATCTTTCCGGCTACTTGCTCGGATCGTGCACGTAAATCGAGGCAACATAGAATGAGGTTTTCAAGGCCTCAGAAGCTCGAAATGATTAATTAAATAAGTGATGACCCTTTGGGTCGTCACAATCTCCTCCTCTAAAACAACCGTTCGTCCTCGAACGGACAAAAGAAAGAAGTACCTGAGTTAGGAAACAAGTGTGGGTAGCGGCTCCGCATATCAGACTTGGACTCCCAGGTCGATGCCTCGGGAGGCTGACCTCTCCACCGAACACGCACAGAAGGATAACTCTTCGACCTCAACTGTCGAACCTGCCGGTCTAGAATAGCCACCGGCTCCTCCTCGTAAGATAGATCATTGTCCAATTGGACAGTACTGAAGTCTAACACATGTGTGGGATCGCCGTGGTATCTCCGAAGCATAGATACATGAAAAACCGGATGCACGGCTGATAAGCTAGGCGGCAAAGCTAATCTGTAAGCCACCCCTCCCACTCTGTCTAGAATCTCAAATGGACCAATATACCTAGGGCTGAGCTTGCCCTTCTTTCCGAACCTCATCACGCCCTTCATAGGCGACACCCGAAGCAATACTCGTTCACCAACCATGAAATCTACATCTCGCACCTTGCGATCCGCATAAGTCTTTTGCCTAGACTTGAGCTGAACGCAATCTCTCCTGAATAGTCTTGACCTTATCTAAGGCCTCCTGAACTAAGTCTGTACCTAACAACCGAGCCTCTCCCGGTTCAAACCATCCAACTGGTGATCGACATCGCCTACCATACAACGCCTCATACGGAGCCATCCGGATGCTAGATTGGTAGCTGTTATTGTAGGCGAACTCTGCTAATGGTAGAAACTGATCCCACGAGCCTCCGAAATCAATAACACAGGCTCGAAGCATGTCCTCGAGAATCTGAATAGTCCTCTCGGACTGGCCATCCGTCTGAGGATGAAATGCTGTACTCAACTGAACCTGGGTGCCTAACTCCTGCTGAACCGCTCTCCGGAACCGCGAGGTAAACTGCGTACCCCGATCAGAGATAATAGATACCGGCACTCCATGGAGACGAACAATCTCCCTAATGTAAACCTCCGCTAACCTCTCCGACGAGTAGGAGACGGAATACTGGAATAAAGTGTGCTGATTTGGTCGGCCTATCAACAATGACCCAAATAGCATCAAATTTCCTCCGAGTCAAAGGAAGTCCAGAGTAACGAAGTCCATAGTGATCCGCTCCCATTTCCACTCGGGAATTTCAATCCTATGGAACACACCACCAGGTCTCTGGTGCTCATATTTCACCTGCCGACAATTTAGACACCGAGCGACATATGCAACGATATCTTTCTTCATTCTGCGCCACCAATAGTGTTGCCGTAAGTCCTGGTACATCTTCGCGGCGCCGGGTGAATAGAATACCGTGAACTGTGGGCCTCTGCTAAGATCAACTCTCGAATCCCTTCGACATTGGGCACACAAACTCGACCATCTGCAATTTCAATACCCCATCATCATCTAGGTTTACATGTGTGGCACCTCCCCGCTGTATTGTATCTCTCAACTCACGTAAATGAGGATCATCAAATTGCCTCTCACGGATACGCTCTAATAAGGAAGAACGAGCGACCGTGCGGGCTAACACTCTGCTAGGCTCAGAAATGTCTAATCTCACGAACCGGTTGGCTAAGGCCTGGACATCTAGAGCTAATGGTCTCTGACTGACCGGAATGTATGCAAGACTACCCATGCCGGCATACTTTCTACTCAATGCATCGGCCACCACATTGGCCTTACCTGGGTGATATAATATCGTAACATCATAGTCTTTTAGCAACTCTAACCATCTCCGCTGGCGTAGATTCAACTCCTTTTGCTTGAACAAGTATTGTAGGCTTTTGTGATCGGTGTACACCTCACATGTCACACCATATAGATAATGCTTCCAGATCTTTAAGGCATGAACCACTGCTGCTAACTCAAGATCATGAACTGGATAATTCTTCTCATGTATTTTTAGCTGTCTCGAAGCATAAGCGATAACCTTACCATCCCGCATCAATACCGCTCCAAGCCCTGTACGAGATGCGTCACAATACACTGTATAAGGTCCTGCACTCGTATGTAGAACCAATACTGGTGTTGTAGTCAAAGTTCTCTTGAGCTTCTGAAAGCTCGCCTCACACTCATCTGACCATCTGAACTGGGCACCCTTCTGGGTCAATCTGGTCATCGAGGCTGCAATAGAAGAAAACCCCTCTACGAACCGACAATAATAACCTGCTAACCCCAAGAAACTCCGAATCTCGATCACGGAAGCTGGTCGAGGCCAATTCTTGACTACCTCAATCTTCTTTGGGTCCACCTAAATACCCTCTACTGTTACAATGTGACCCAGAAATGCTACCGAACTCAGCCAGAACTCACATTTAGAAAATTTGGCATATAGCTGGTTATCTTTCGGAGTCTGAAGAACCACTCTAAGGTGCTGCTCGTGCTCTTCCTGGCTGCGGGAGTACACCAGGATGTCATCTATAAAGACTATCACGAACAGATCTAAGTAAGGCCTGAATACTCGATTCATCAACTCCATGAATGCTGCGGGGGCATTGGTCAACCCGAAGGACATGACCAAGAACTCATAATGCCCATATCTAGAGCGAAAGGTTGTCTTAGGAATGTCGGCCGCCCTGATCTTCAGCTGATGGTAGCCTGACCTCAAGTCTATCTTAGAGAATACCCTCGCTCCCTGGAGTTGGTCAAACAAATCATCAATCCTCGGCAGTGGATATTTATTTTTGATAGTCACCTTGTTTAACTGTCGGTAATCAATACACATCCGCATCGAACCATCCTTCTTCTTTACAAATAATACAGGTGCTCCCCAGGGGGAAACACTGGGCCTGATAAAACCCTTCTCAAGAAGGTCTTGCAACTGATCTTTCAGCTCTTTTAGCTCCGGCGGGGCCATACGATAGGGTGGAATAGAGATGGGTCGAGTGCCCGGTGCCAGATCAATACAGAAATCAATATCCCTGTCGGGTGGCATGCCCGACAGGTCTGAAGGAAAAACCTCAGGAAACTCCCGTGCAATAGGGACTGACTCAATGGAAGGAACTTCTGCGCTGGAATCACGAACATAAGCCAAATAAGCTAGACACCCCTTCTCGACCATACGTCGAGCCTTAACATAAGAAATAACGGTGCGAACGGAGTGGCTTGAGGTACCCTTCCACTCTAATCGGGGTGATTCTGGCAAGGCTAAGGTGACAGTCTTAGCATGACAATCAAGAATAGCATGGTATGGGGACAACCAGTCCATCCCCAATATGACATCAAAATCTACCATATCCAAGAGCAACGGATCAACACGGGTCTCAAGACCCCCAAATATAACTACGCACGAACGATGCACCCGATCGACTACAATGGAGTCGCCCACCGGTGTAGACACATAAACTGGAATATCCAGAGCATAGCCGGGCACGGCCAAATACGGTGCGAAGTAGGAAGACACGTAGGAATATGTAGATCCGGGGTCAAATAATGCTGAAGCACCTCCGCCACACACAAGAATAGTACACCGTAATCACGGCATCCGATGCCTCCGCCTCCTGGCCTGGTCGGTAAAGCATAGAATCGGGGATCGCGCCTCCCCTCCGAGCTTCGTCTCTGGGACGACCATCGGCCGGGCGACCTCTACCTGCCGGGCCGGACGGTCTCCGCCTCTACGGTCTCGACCTCCGCCTCTATAATCTCTACCCCCGCCTCCGGCTGGCTGGGCAAGCTGAGGGTCAGCTGGGGGCCTGAATCACAGGACGAGGACCGCGCTGCTGAGAGTTGCCCGCGCTGCTAGAGGCAATTCACGATAAAATGACTCGGGTCGCCACAGCCGTAGCAACTCTTGGACTGATAGGGCTCTGGCCCTGACGACACGAATGGCCTCCACGAACACTGCGAAGAGGCCGAGCATTAATAGGAAGGCTGGTCTCAATGATGCCACGAGAACTGCGATCACTCGGTCCACCCGCGAAGCTCTGAAGGGCGGAATGAAAAGGCCTGGAAGACGGGCCTCTATCAAAAGATTCTGTGCCACCGGAGGAAGGACCACCAAATCTACCCGAATGACGAGGCCTCTTGTACGAAGAATAACTACCTCCACTAGCGAGAAGCCGTCTCGACCCTACGTCGTTGCGTTGGTGCCTCTACGAAATGATATGTCACTCCCGCGCCCGTAGCCATCCGGAGTCTAATCGGTCGATTAAGCCCATCTATAAATCCGCGGACCCTCTCCCGCTCCGTGGGAAATATCACTACTGCATGACGAGCCAAGTCGATAAATCTTGTCTCATACTGTGTAACTGTCATAGTACCCTGATGGAGGCGCTCAAACTGCCTCCGAAGTACATCCTGCTGAGTAGCAAGGAGAAACTTCTCCATAAATAGTTCCGCAAACTGGTCCCATGATAAAGCTGGGGACCCTGCTGGTCGAGTCAAGCAATAATCTCTCCACCAAGTCTTGGCAGATCCTGAAAGCCTGAATGTACAGAAATCAACTCCATTGGACTCCACTATCCCCGTAGTCTTGAGAATCTCGTGGCAACTGAATAAGAAATCCTGAGGATCCTCTGATGTGGCACCGCTGAAGGTAGTGGTAAACATCTTGGAGAACCGATCAAGTCTCCATAAAGAATCAGAAGCCATGGACGCTCCATCTCCGGCCTGAGCTGTGGTACCTGAATGAGTGGCCACAGCTGGCTGAACCACTGGTGCCTGAGGCTGAGGAGCTACTGGCTCCGGAGTACGAGCAACAGGAGTCTGGACCCCTCCTCCAGCCTGAGAAGCGGCTGGTGCATCTGGTAATAAGCCTGCTCTGGCCACGCTGTCCATAAATCCTGCTATCCTGACCAAAGCCTCCCGAAGATCCGAGGTAAATAAAGCCTCTCCTGGGACCTGAGCTGGGCCCACTGGAGCTGCTGGGACTGGAACCTCCTCGCCAGTCTCAAAATGAGGC